>CM034539.1:20748702-20791432 GCA_020002185.1 Paraescarpia echinospica | reverse complement strand
ATATAAACAACATTTATAGGCCCTAACAATACTTATTTTATTATTAAGATAAATCTGAGTAACCATTAGCAGTTTAAATTGTCACAGCTAAGGGAATGTTTTGGGGCGATAATGTGTGAATTTCGACATGCGTTTATCACTAATGCAATTCGGGACGTTATTCAGGTCACTAATAGCTCGAACCTAAATCTAAGAACATATCTTGTTCATATTAAATGCACTTGCACCTTTTGTACAAATAACGACATGTTATGGTGTAATACATTTGCACAGCAAAATTGAGGCAAGAATACCTTTTACCTGCGTAAGTCTAACACTAATAATTTACCGACCACGTGTGTAAGGAAGGTTCGAAGGTGATCAACAGATCTGGCATATCGGCGCACACAACAGACAGATCAACTTAACAGTAGCCCCGTGAACTGACTTAATCTCAAACATACTGGATAAGTATGGCAATGGATGCTGCAAATGATCGTTTTCAGCTGATCCTTCCATAATAAATCTTTGAACGCGAATGACATCATATAATCTTGGCTATATTCACGCCACCTGGTGATCATGCCTGGTAATGGCAATGATAGGCCAATCAGAAAAGACTACCAGTTGTTGCTCCGGCTGATATCTATTTATAGATATATGCTGGGGAAAACCAGTTCCGGGCTTCAGGCATTATCGTTCGTTACTAATATTTTTGGAGCTCCAACTTTTTAACTTTAAATTATGGATACTTCGTTACATTTATGAAAAGTACACACATTTGTACTTCGTTACAAGTAAAAGTACTCCTTAAAAAATGTACTTCGTTACTCACGAAAAGTAAACTTTTCTACTCAAGTACAGTAACGAAGTACTTGTACTTCGTTACGTCCCAGCTCTGACATGTATACATATAAATATATATGTATATGGGTGTGTATATATATATATATATAAGGCGCCGGCAAAAAATATATATATATATGTATATATACACATGTATATGGGTGTGTATATATATATATATAAGGCGCCGGCACCGAGGGGGGCTTGGGGAGACTGAGCCTCATAATATTTGAGGGGTGCTGTAGGTAGCATTAGCCCCTCAATATTTAGAGAAGGGTTTAATTTATCCCCCCAAAAACTGAATATTTTTTGTTAGTGACTCGTGAGCTCACTGATCTTATCCAGGGCTGTTTTATATGACATAAGTACAATGTACTTCCAGACACGTTGTACGATGCATGGTCACGCGCAGACATATGGATGTAACGTAATGTCGTTATGTTATTGAAACGTACAGGCACTATAATTTGGTAGAATACGTTTAAAACAAAGGTAGGTAAAGTTAAGTTCTTGTATAGCGCATTATCGAATCCTTAGGATTGCTCATGGCGCTTTACACTTTACTCCTTGGCAGACCAATCGAACACCATTTCGACTTCTCTGGGAAGTATTCAGTCACGCTGCAATTAATGCGCGAAGACTATTCGTACACAAATATCCACCACTGTCTATAGCCAGGAACTCATTCATACAACTGAGTGAACTGAAGCAACGTAGAGTGGGCGAACTTGCCCAAGGTTAGACACAGCAGCTGACAAGTTTCGAACCCGGGTGCGCTCGATCGAGAGTCCGACGCTCTAGCACTGAACCACTGCGCTCCACATACAAATTGTAACTTCTGAAATGTTGCTGGCTGGCTTCCGGCGGACGTGGACACAACGTAATATCGTTACGTTGTTTCTACGTATTGGCACTAAGTTAATAGAATACGTTTATAGAACGTAAGTACAACGTAATCGCGAACGCGTTGGTGGGTTGTTACAAGATGACGTGGACACAACGTAATGCCTTTGGCATTACGTTGGAAGAATACGTTTATACAACGTATGTAAAACGTAATTCTCGACATGTTGTTGGATGGTCACATGCGGACGTGGCCACAACGTAATGTCGTTACGACGTTATTGCTACGTATTAGTACAACGTTGGTAGAATGCGTGTACACAACGTACATAAAACGTAATTCATGATGTTACCAAAACACTACCAGTTTCCCCTGTTCCACACGTGAATGAACAGGTGAAGTCATTTGAATACACGTTCCACTAGAACCGTATCAGGTCGTGCTGGTGGATCTGCTGGGCATCGACCGACTCACCGACTCATTTGGATTGATGCTTTCCTTTCTTGAAGAGTGCACCATTGTTGGCCCTCTAGTTGCCGATGTGAACACTAGGAGGAACCACTGTGGTCTCAACATTGTATGTGTAAATTAAATAAAACAATAAAGCAAACAATTCTATAAAATATTCCATAGGAATGTTGGAGAAAGGTTTCTAAACAACATTTTGTGCTATAGAATTCTATAGAATGTCTAGATTCTATACGTTTCTGTAACATCTACAAATTAATCCATAGGATTGTTATGAATGTTTTTCTATAGGATATGCACTATATAATTATAAAGAATTGTGTAGAATCCTACAGTATGTTATAGTTTACTATGACATATGTTGAATTGTTTTGTAGAATTTAATATAAATCTGTAGATTTATATAGAATTATAATGATAGATTTCTAAAATATCTGTGCTAGGGTGATGTGTTGTTTGACTTGGCAGAATTATGGATGTCGTTCGTCATGTTGGCTGAATACATCAACTGTACCAGCAAACAATTTTATTTTTTAAGTGTGACTGAGTGGGTTTTTGATCAGGTTAAATGTATGATGAAGTACTTTACTGTCTACTTGACATTTCAATTTATTAGCATAATTGTAGCAAAACAATAATAATAATAAAAATATAATACGGTATTTCTTTAGCGCTAATTCCCGCAAAGTGGATCGATGCGCTGTACAAGCGATAAAATAAATGTATATTCATATATTAAAAACTAAACACTGGTTTTAAGACACATAATACTGAACATTAAAATAGAACCACTAATTTTAAGACACTTGTTACATCCAAATGTGTCTGGTAGAACCTATTTAAAGAACATATAATTTATCCTTTGTTTTATTTGTTCGTGGCGGTCATTGTCATGGCGAAGTCTGGGACTGTATCGGTGGCCTCGCCGATACCTACGGGGGTCTTCGGCGTCCGAGTTGGAGGACTTGCTTCTTGAGCTGCTACTACTCAAGCGTCGGCGCCGATGACCTGTCTTCACCACCCCTCTCTGCCGACCTAGTGTGTTTGAACATTCACGCGATAGGTGGTCTTTTCCGCAGCACTCATAGCAAGTAAGGTGTGGTGGTGATCGTCTCCGCTTGTTAGCGCATTCCCGTGGCACATGTCCGATGCCTCCACAAGTGTAGCACGTGTCACCGGTAGGGACTGCCTTGGAAGAGATAGCAGTCAGTTGAAGTTGTCTGACCACTCCCGCTACCAGTCTCTCCAAGTCTGTGTCTTCTGGGAGGGCCTCATCGTCAAAGGACACTTCTCTGTTACTTACTTACTTACTTACTTACTTACTTATCCTCTTCGTGCCGTGTGGAACATAAGGCTCCCACAAGATCTCACCAGACCCCTCTGTCTTGGGCTTTCCTTGCTGCTGTGCCCCATATTAGCCCAGCATTCTTTATTTCTTCTTTAATTGTTCGTCGCCAAGTTGTTTTCGGTCTGCCTCTTTTCCTATTTCCTTCTGGCGTCCAGGTCAATGCTGTCTTTGCTGGAATGTAGCTGCTCATCCTGTAGACATGGCCGAGCCATATCCACTTCCTCTTTTTCAGGGTGAGGCAGATCTGTTGTTGTTTTGTTGCTTGGTGGAGTCTTGTGTTGGAAATGGTCTCGGGCCAGTATACTTTCATTATCTTCCTTAGGCAGGTGTTGTGGAAGCTGGAGAGTCTATTGGTGTCTCGCTGTGTCATGCGCCAGTACTCTGAGCCATACAGGAGCACAGAGAGGACAATGCTCTTGTAGAGTTTTGTTTTTCTGGAGTATACTGAGGATTTCCATAGCCGTTGGAGATTTGCAAATGCTAACCTGGCTTTTCCCAATAGTGTTTTGATGTCTTCTTCTGCACCTCCTTGGAGACTGATGATGCTGCCCAGGTAGGTGAACTTGTTCACATATTCGAGTGCATAATTGTTAATAATGAAACTTTGCTGTGTCAGGTTGCTGTTTGTCAATATTTTTGTCTTTTTTGCATTAATTGAAAGACCAATGGAACTGGCTTGTTGTTCTAGGTTACTTATTTTCTTTTGTACTTGATCTCGAATGTGACAAGGCAGAGAAAGATCATCTGCATAGATTAGATCTTCGAGTGAAGAGTACAGGTTCCATCTGATGCCAGTCCGCTGTTGGTTGGTCATGATTTTTGTAGTCCAATCGATGGCTAGGGTGAAAAGAAATGAAGACATGACACACCCTTGGCGGACACCGGAGTTCACAGTGAATTATGTTGTTGAGTTTCCGACACTGCAGGAGAAATTCCTGTACAAGATCTGGATGAGTTTCACCAGCTTTTCTTGAATTCCATAGTGCCTCAGGATTTTCCAAAGGCTCTCTCTGTGCACACTGTCGAATGCACTCTGTACAATTGCGTGATGGGGGTCTCTTCCCAGAGAAGTCGAGATGGTGTTTGATTGAACAGGTTTGCCAGGGAGTAAAGTGTAAAGCGCTTTGAGCAGTCCGAATGACTGGATATTGCGCAATATAAGAACTTTCCTTTACCTTTACTCTTGATGTTGAGACATGTAAGATGCATAGGTCAACTGATATTCTGGGTCATATAAGCCAGTTTTTTTGTTTCTGGGCCAAACTGATCATGTTCCGGGGACTTGTTGCTGTTTGATGCCATGTTGTCAAAGTAATTGGCCGTGCCACGACACCTGGCAACGCAGGCTGTGTCATTGCTGCTGCTCCAGAGGTAGACATTGACTGGAGACGTTGTAACTGGTCTTGCATGTTCTGTAGTTCATCAGCTTGTCTACTCGCTTGTTCTTCAATGCTTTTAAGCTTGTCCCCAATCCTCTTATTTGTATCTGAGATTCTCTAACTAGTTGGCAATTCGCCTCCAAAGTTGTAAGTACCTTACCTGATGTTTCCTTGTGGTCATTCAGTTTTGCACCAATCTTTTCGGGCTTTTTGTATATTATCGCAAAATTGCGATCCTATATCTCTGGACTGTCTATGCCAGTTGTGGGGAAGCCCCCTGTCGCTCCCTCTAGCGGGAGTGTAACTGGGGTTTCGGACATATCGTCTAACGTTTCTGGTGAATCTTCCTTGGCGTCCTTATCTCGTCTAGACCTCATACTAAGGTTGACAAAAGATAGTCAGGGACAACACGGACTTCAAATGTGCAGTATTCTATAAAGATCAAACTCGGAAAAACTTAATTAGCTGCGAAATGAAGGACTGATTACAACAACTAGAAATTAGACGTGTCTAACAATTAACATCCAATACCTGTCGGTGAAACACAACAAAACGTTATGTCCCATACGAACATGGCAAAGTTGAATCACAAACAGCAACCCTAATGTTACCAATATAATTTAAATCAATGTTGTCAAATATATATAGTGTCAATCCATCAATACTGAAACTTACATAACTTGTTATGTCAAATACCACACAGACTGGATTAATATTGTCAATGATATATACTAACTCACCAACTGAACCTATTCTAAGAAAATATCAAATCAATGGTCATGCAAATACTGTTAGTAATTAAATTACTAAATTGAACCTGACATAAGAAAATATTCCTTGTACATCAGTTACTACCAGTGTTATATATTTAAACCATTAAACTGAACCTGACTTAAGGATGTGTCAAGTCAATAACGATAGAAGTTTAATAATACTGTCACTGGTTTAAGTCATAAATGTGATGAGCACTGGGAAATAACATTGTATGAAAAGAAATTTACAGCTGGCAAGTCTTGCCGACTGTAATCGGAGCTAGTTGAATTAATCAATTTTGCACAACTAACGTTGTCTTGACTTAATGATTGAAAACAACATAATTTGTGATGTTACATACGAAGATTTAACGTGTAATGTAATTTCACAACACCGGCATCGTTGGCGTAGCCGTGGGCGGAGTGTAGCCGTAGTGTTGTTGGCCTTATCGGCTATCGTACATTATACTGTTATGCTCCCTAAAGGCCACCGTACTCGCACCAAAGTAATTAAAATTGGATGGTGGTGCCATCTACTGGACTGCGTCTACAGCGCAGCAAATATGACCGCCGAGCCAGGACGGCGTCCTTATGGTGGCTCATGTTGTGCCGTGTTTTGGGTGCAACAACCGTTCGTCGAATACACCAGAAAACATTTCTTTTCATTTCCGAAAGAAAAAATTATGAAGTTTGTGGCACTTCAATCAAACATTTATTCATATTATTGGAAAAAACATTGACTTTGTGGTTTAGTACTTGTAAAGTAAACAATCTATTCGATGTGGCAACAATGTTACCGACTGGTAAGTAGATGAGCATGGTACGTAGACGACAAATGTTTGCCAAATAAACACATATTGTTAGTGACATCAGGGAAACAGCAACGATTCATCACGTTTGCAGGCACCTTGCCGTTCGAAACGCCAAACGGCGCCTTTGTAAGTTTGTTTACTACATGTGCCTACCCAAATACAGGGTATAACATATAATAGAAAATAGGTGGTGCAATAGCGAAGATTAGACCAAATTATATATATTTTTAAATCAATATATATATGTATGTTGCCAATGTGCTCACCAGAACAACATCGACTGACAGTGTCAACAACAGGCATTTGATTTGATTAATTGGCAGTGTCCCGGCGCCTGACACTTTTTCGGCGTTGTTAATAATTCCATTCATCGTTGTTGCTATTAAACTCAATTAGTCTGACACTGGCACATCACTTCACCTCCCTGATTCATTGGGATAGTTAAACATGCGTCTGGGTGGTGACTGTTGCCTCAAATACGTAACGTATTAACCGTTTTCCTATCTGTTTACATGGGCGCCACAACGCGGTTAGCTCAACGACGCCAGACGGCGCCACGCACGTAATAATCAATGGCCGCCCCATTGTTACTGCTTACAGTGACTATGCTTGGTATATATATAATTGCTTTGCTCGCACGATGTTAGGTAGGGGTTTCCGGTTGTAGGGGTAAGTCTACATTTAGATTTTACATAGGCGGCCATTATAACGTTTCCTTTATTTCCTACAAAATTTGTCATACGATTTTCTTGACAATTTCGCAGTATGTTTAACCTCCATTGACACAAGTGCTGTGGAAAACTCGTACCTTGACACCCCTCAATTTCGCCCCAATCTGGTGACGGATTTTGAAATGTTGATGTGTTCTTCAAAATAACCACTGTGCGAATACGCGAGTGACTACCTCGTGAAAGATCTAATGCAGTAGCACATTCAGTATTCACTGGACTAACATGTGCCATGTCAAAGTGCTCGAAAACAATTCATACATCACTCCAAACCGGTATTTTTGAAGGGCACTCTTTCGGTAATGGCGGACGAATGCTTAGTGTGGTCTTACCCTTGTACTTGTAGTCTTGTAAACGCGCTGTTCAAAACTTGTCGTTGCCTGTGTCCGTTCCCAGCACAGTCATATGCTTACGTACACAACACGGTGACAAAAGTGGCTACCCACCCAGCACGCCACCCTCGGCCCGAGGCGGATCTGAGCGGCTAGCAAGAGGCACCCGTCTGCACACGACAGCCGCCTGCCAGCCGCTCTCCAGCCGTTATTTACCCAGTGACAGCGTCCGTTAGTCATTTAACAGCAATCGGCTGGAGCACTAGGGTAGTGACATTTGACACTACGGTGTACCGCCATTTTTGAACAGATTGACAGTTAGAGGAAACAGAAAAAGCAGAGCTCCGAGAAAAAGGTACGTTTTTAGACATTCTGTTGTAAATCTTTGTATATTTCTAGATTATTCAAATACATTAATTTTGGCATGACTTTATAAGCACACATTTGATTTTGTGGAAACTTATTTATGCACAAAACATTAAATAGAATGTGGGGTAGACTAATATGATGCCATGATTGTGGCCGCCCTGTAGGCTATGGATGACGGTGATATGATGAAGATGAACGTGTCTCATCCACAACAAATGCTGTCCCTCTGCTGCGTGATCCTGTTTGTCAGTGTGACAGGGTAATTGTGTGATGGATGAAATGCTTACACTAGGCGCCTTCTGTCAAGTTATGGCCCATATTTATTAAAATGTAAATGAGGGGTGCGATTTAAGGTAAATTAGTCTACGTTGATCCTGATGACGGTATTAACGACTATCACTGCAAGTCATCGTCAACAATTAACAACTTAAAAGTCTTAAGATGTCTACTGAATGTATTTCTTACAAGTAGGCACATTCCTTTGGTTTGGTGTGAAATATAGTTTTCTCTTTTTGCTCAGAATTATTGCATGCCTATTAATCAAAGGATAATTATATTTCAAAATAAAGTTTTGTGGAAGCTATTTTAAAATTATTGTGCTGATGAGAAACCGGGAATTATTTTATAAAAATAAAGTAAAATTATTTTATGTGATCTTATTGTGAAATAAAATATGTTTAATATTTTACCCTTTTTATAGATACTAGGCATTGTACAATGCGATACCTTCATTGAAGAAATTAAATATTGTACGTTAATATTCCAGATGCTGTCAGATAGAACGAAGTGGCAACATTGCCACTGACTACAACATCAGTAGAACAATCGAAAATACTCCAAGACTGCCTATGATGGGAATGGTGTTAGACAGCACCGGATGACAAATGTAGCTGGTTGTAACAGAAAAGAGTTTATGAATAATAATAATTAAGCAGCCTTTTCATAAAATATTTGAATTGTCATGTGCCGCACGAATCAATGTACACTAATTGCAACTTTGCTTTTTTGATTTTCTTGTATTAAAGTATGTGTTTGTTATGCGCATTTGAGTTGTTTGCGTATTTAATTTTAGTTTATAATAATTGGATGGGATACTTGACTCGGCGTCTGACTATGAGTCGCCCTCGGCCCGAAGGCGAGCCTCCGGACTAAAATCCCTCGGCCCGAAGGCGGATGCCGTCAGCGGGCCGATGACTGTGCCGCTTTCGGCCCGCTGTCGGCCCGCTGTCGGCCCGCTGTAATGGGTGTGCTGTCTGGGTAATGGGCGATCTTTTACTTTCTGAACTAACCATGAAAATGACCACGTACTGCCGCCAAACTTCTCACATATCTTACATACATACACACACACTACGTTACACAACAATTCTCTTACATTCACATAACGATCAAAATTCACAAAACAAACTCAAGTACAACTCGACGTCACCGGCGACGATTACCCGTAACATCGCGGTTACCGTACAATTTATATTATTGTGTCGAGGTGTCGCTACATAATGAGCTTCACAGAAATTCCGTACAGTGGCGCAATCGTTACTGTGAACGTAGAGTCCCTGCATAAAGATAAAGCCTTACGTGTGTACTCCTCGACGCAATATCGATTTTACGGTAACCGCGGAGTCGCTGCCGGTGATGTCGAGTTTTACTTGAGTTTGTTTTGTGAATTGTTATCGTTATGGGAATGTAAGAGGTTTTTTTTATAGCATAATGTAAGATATGTGATGAGACATTTGGTGGCTGTAGTTGGTCGTTTTCATGATTAGGTCAGAATGTAAAAGATCGCCGGCTAATGAACTCAGTAGTCTGCCACATTCGGCTGGGTGAGGACCCACTCGTCCCGTGGTCGTGGAAATAGACGTCAACCGCACTGGACAGGTCACAATGCAACAGCAGATTCCAAGAGCCAACTTTCCTCACTCAAGATGTATACCAACTTGATTTGGGAGCTCAACATGACGATTCATGCCAACTGAGTGCTTCAAACAGAGAATATTATCAGTGTTATTCATTAGAGAAGCAACAAATACATGAGAGTAACCAAGGTGCAATGGGGAAAAGATACTTTGTGTATCTCCCATTGTCAACAACAGGAGATAGTTTCAGTAAAATGAAACTACAGATTGCCACAGCTGCCACGTGCAACACTGTCAATGCGCCTATGAGACCACGTGGGCAAGTAGTGCTGCTGTGCGAGAGGGAAGGCCGCTACGAAACGCTCCACTTCCTACCGAGTGCATTGATGGGCGATAAGCCTGCACTATTGTTCGGAGCAGATAGTGAAATGTTAGGTCTCATCTCGATCAACACCGAAGAAGTACTCTCGATAAACTCAACTTGCCTTGTGACAGAGGCTACTGATGATGATGATGATGGTCCACCTGCTTACGAATTGATTCTGAGCAGGAAGTCTACATTTATCACACAGCCAAATAATGTGTTCAACACCGAAGACGTTAATGACTTACCAGATGAGGAAATTATCAACAACTATCCATGTAACAATTTTGAGGAACTACACGCAACCCCAACCAGCCATTGTAAGGGAAGGGCCTTCATTCACCCACCGAGGTCGAACGTTTTAAGGACGTACTTCTGTCCGACCCCGGAGGTAGCTTCTGCAGACCGTCTCAGTTGCTCCTGGATGACACAGTACTCGGTAAATGGCCGGTTGATCGGGGTAAAGTAATCAATGGTCGACTTCCTGGCGGGCTTCGTTCCAGTGGCGGAGATGAATCTACCAAATGCAGGGACCGGCTGCTTCCTACTGAATTCCTGATAGTTATATATTCTTCATCCTGCTCCACCACTCGCACTCCATCAGGCTCACCATCTATCTCGACACCTGCATGGGCAAGCACCGCCAGACAGTCAACGTGACGGAGCTGGCCAAGTCACTGGAGCACGCTGGTCGGGTTCTACGTGTTCTCAGGCGAGGACTGCACCAGCGCCTTCAATGGCAAAGGCAATGTGGCGCCCCTGAAAAAGCTTCAGAAGAACCCTAAGTAACACAACGTTTTCAAGAAACTTGTTGATGCCTGGACGATGAAGCCGGAAGTGATGACAGATTTGGAGGCCTTCACCTGCCTCGTGTACGGTCAGGCTCGCGAGAAATCATTGGATGGTGTGCGAGGCAAGATGCTCATAAAGATGGTGGGAGAAAACGAGAAGCTCACCACCAAGTCCAAGTTTGACCTGGCTCTCCTCCCACCCTGCTAATTCTCCATGTTGGCCGGGTCAACTACCGACTAGCCAAGTACAAGCGGGCCAACCAGCCTCGCTTCTGGCGACCCAAACCCTACGATGATGGACAGGGATGGGTGAAGACTGAGGAGGGTGTACTGGAGCTAGTGTGGTCGAGTGGACTCATCTTGCCTCCCCCACTGATTGACTTGCTTGAGAAAGCTGCTGAGGAGGTGGAGGGAGAAGAGGAAGATGATCAGCAGTTTGACTATGATGAGCTGCTTCTTGGCGATGATGATTAGTGTGTAGTGTCGAGGGTAAGTTTCGGGTAGATAGTTCTTGACTAGACGTAGATACTGATCGTAGATTTCGTGTAGTTTCCTTTCTTCTTGGACTCATAATTAGCCCATTTTCTGCCTAGTAGTGGCATATAATGTTGAGTCAGTGCTTATACACAATCACCTATCCTTAACTTAGTATTTGACTCGATATCAGGTATGAAAATATGGTATTACGTGCATTTTGAAGCAATAAATATGTTTGCATCTCAAGCGATTCCTCATGCCACAGTTATATACGAAAAAGTGGGTTCAAAAGTTATGGGTATCCTTGATTTTAATAGTCGCGCGTGACAAAATCCAAGATGGCGGCCAAACGGACCCCTTCGGACATTATTTCGAAATGTGAACATCCAAATCTGTTTACTATACACCTTCAGGGTTGCAAAAAAAAGTTTCATTTAGAAATCCACTGGGTTCATGGGGGGCATACCTTCCGACTGTACTACTGTCGCTCTGTCGATGAAGCGGGGACGTCGGGTGTCGTACAACCGACAAAAGAAATCACGCCTACCAGTCCAAGTCCAGAAGTCGATGTTGATCAGGGCCAATGCGAAAATGAGAATACATATCGTATCCGAGACGGCCGTGCAATTTAGAGTGTCGCGAATTCAGTAGAATGTGTCTTTCTAAAACCTTATTGGTTATTATAGTATAACATAATGGAATGGAAATAGTCGTGAATTTGATTAAATATTATCCTTTCAAAAATCTTTGAAATAGCTGTCAAGATTGAAATTGGACGATAATTGTCAATGTTAAAATTATCACCTTTTTTGAAAAGGGGATTAACTTTACAATTTTTAATTTGTTTGGAAATATATAAGTCATTATGGATTGATTTATAATTACGTGACTGCTTTGATAATATCATGTTTTATCAATTTTAATATTTTGGTTAATATACTATCTATTCCGTTACTTGATTTTTGAGGTAAGCGATCAATTATGCTGAGAGCAGTATCTACTTCAATTGGTTTAAGACTGAGGGTGTTAAGTGCTGGGTTTTTCAAATAATCTTTATAGGATTTACCATCAGTTGTAGTTAACTTAGAGGCTACAGTTGGACCAATATTTGTTAAAAAACGAGTTAAATTGATTTGCGATAATGCATTTATCACTTACCATTTCTCCGTCCACTTTGAACGAATTCTGAAATTCTTCTTTCTTTGGGTTTTTTAAATAATCTCTTTAATTAAGCACCATGTCTTTTTAATGTCATGTTTATGTTTTTCAAAACTGGACTGATAATGCATTTGCTTAGTCAATCGAATATTTCTTTTAAGAATTATATTATAAGTACGCACATTTTTTTTGAGTTTACGGTATTGATCCGTAATTACCGAAGTCTGTTTTTGCTTGCATACAATTTATTTCTAAACTTAATTGACCTAATAATGCCCTGAGTAATCCAAGGTGTTTTTTATGTTTATATTTATTTTATTTTATTATTTTAATAGGCAAAATCTTTTCCATAGCAGCAGTGATACTTTCATCAAGGATATCATAGTTTTTCGTGGGATCCGCATAAATACCCTTATTAAGTTTATCATAAATATTTGAGTTTTGTGTTTCAATTTAAAATGTATTGAGTGAGTCAGGATTATGCTGCTTTATTTGTATAAATCTTGATATAACATTAGAAGTTTCGAGATAATCCAAACAAAGAAAATAAGGAAAGTGATCAGAAATATTGCTTATAAGAATACCAGCTAAGATTTCAAGAATCCTTCAGACAGATTACATAAGAAAATATCAATAAGTGTTCCATGGTATTCTGACTGTCTTGTTGGCAAACTGATTTTAGGGAAGAAACCATGTGAAGTTATTGTATAAAAATAGTCACATATTATTGGTTTTTCGTAAATTTTCATCAAATCAATATTGTAATCACCCGCAATTATGATGTCACGTTTACATATTTGTAAATCTGTGTCACTTTTACATTTTTTTAAATCTGCTAATTTAGATGCAAATTCATTTGTAAATGCTTTGTAGTTCTCAATTATATATCTAGGTGGTCTGTATATATTTCCAACAATTATTTTTTCTTAATAGAATAACATGATATTTCATGAAATTGACCTTTCCATATGTCAGAATTATTTTATATATAATAATAATTTGTATTTGTTACTAAGATAGACAGCTAGGCCAGTGAGTGTACTACATAGTTTACCTTATTATCTAGTTGCAATAATGAGGTATCGACTTCATCATCGAGCCACGTTTCTTGTAAACACAGAGCACTGATCTCGCAACCACTATTTTTAAATATCTCTAGTTTTATCGTCAATTTGTGCACTTAAAGTCCGACTGTTTAGACAGAACACTATACATTTATTTTGTTTGTTCTGTAAATAGTTTACAATCTTATCATCGTCAAAATAAGGTGATTGCTGGAGTGTTTTAATGTCCCTATCTTCATTAATTTCATCTGTTTTTAAAATGTGACATACTTTTTCTCTACACCACCAAATTGCTCTAGAAAATTGCTGTAGTGACTCATAATGGATATAAATAGAACACAACATACTCATCATGTAAACATGCACTACTACTACTCGTAATGAAAAAGCTGCATAAGTATTACCCTGGACAAAATACAAATATGATTTATTTGGAAACAAGACTATTATAAACATTTTGTAGACACATATGATACAACGTACTTCTTGTATCAACCACAAAAATGTGAGAATATAATACATCATACGCATTACCAAAAATGAATATGATTATTTTACATATTTTTAACTTTTGGCTCAAGACAGTTTCTTTGCAAAGGTTGAGTAAGTAAAACACATTCCGGCCGTCTCGTTATACACCAATGCCACAGTGGCAACCAGTTATCGAAAAAAGAAGGATGTTTAAAATCCATGCTGTGTACACACCAACATGTTAAAGAACAGTATGTATATGTTTTAAACTACTTACATTTAAGTACAGATTGTATGCAATTATGGTACTTCTTAAGTCCAACATAAATATGCATATGGTTGTCTGTGTGGGAATCATAGTAAACAAGAAAAGAATAAATGAAAATAAGAAATATATTGAATAAACGAACTTCACATATGTCGACAAGTTCATGAATAACTTTTTCAACACAATAGACTACTGCTAGCCGGCTATCCAGTACGGAGAAAACGATTAGGAAAAATGAAAAATAATAAACCTGATGGCTAAAAAGGCATCGTACTTTAAAAAAAAATAACTATAGTTTTCACTTTGTAAATAGTACAACAGAATTACAATACATGAAGAACAAAACACTGAGTATAATTTGTATTAATATTCAACATAGTGTAGGCCGACTGAGATTTGACTTGATAGTCTATTGTTGATGATAACAGGTGTCAGTCCGGCTCTCGGTCGTGCTAACCGTTTACGCGAAGTTCAAGTCTTTTACATTGTGGATCTCTTCAATGAACCCGGCATTGGTTTTCACGAGGACTCGTCCTGCACATGTCCAGCAGTCCATTATCGTTTTCTGACGTTTCAGATTTAGCGTCTGTAAGGCCAGTGCAGCTCGATTCGCCGTTAGGTCTTCATTTCCGTACATTGCTTCGTCAGAGTGTTGCCTGTTGTGTTGCTTCAGTTGTCCGCGTGCGCGGAACATTTCATCACGGATCGCCTCATTCCTGAATCGAATGATGATCGGGCGTTTTCTTGGGCGACCCTGCTTGTCTTGCTTTGTGCCCAATCCGGTGGCGATCCGTTGGACCGATGCCCGTCAGACCCATCTTCTCTTTCACCACAGCGAGCCCCAGATCGTTGGTGGTCTCCCTGTCCGCTTCAGGGATTCCCTGGATACGGAGGTTGGGAAGCCGGGAATACTGTTCGCATCTGTCCGCCTCCGCTTCCCGGGCGCATCCTTCTGCTCCAGACAGCGGATACGCTCGTCTTTTCCGGTGACGATTGCCTGAAGATTACCGAAATCTTGCCGAAGAGTAATCGCGTGGTGTTCCAAGGCAGCGGACATCGTCTTAATCAACATTGGAGCAATCAATTCAATTACGTCAAATACTACGTTTTCACAAGTGTCCGCCTCAGAAGTCGACTTGCCTCGCGGTTTCACACTCTTCGCTGCTTTCACACTCTCGCTGACTTTAGCACCTCCAGCTCTGTCGTGAATGATAGCGTGACTGGCTTCGGATGACATGTCTTTGCGAGCGCGCACTGATGCGGAACGAAACGAGCATTGTAATGTTGTTATATAATTGCATCTGACACTTAGCTAGGACCGATGTGTTCAGTGCGGGGCTGTGCGAAAATAGAGGCCAGAAAGGCACACCATCTTAAAAAAACGTTGATGCACTCACGTTCAAGAATAATACGGCCACGAACATCACCACAACGCAGCACCAGTCAACATCACGAACAAACGGCAGCAGCAGCGAACCAGCCAGTTCCGAGGTCTAAATCATCCAGACATTGCAATACACACGCACGTGTGCGGCTGATATGTGTTTTTAGGAGGCATACTAAATTCACCAAAGGCAGTGACAGAAAGCACAACTTTTAAGGCGTACATATATTTTATACGTCAGACGCATGTACGTAATTTCTGACATCAATGTCGCAGGGCTGGGTACATAACATGCCAGTAGGAATGCTTACCAGTCCTGCGGGCCTGCAGCTTTCTGTCAGTTGTACGTACGCCGGGTACGCTGTGGAGACGCGTCTAGGCTTAAGCGGTACGCCGTCAATAGACTAGTTGTTGGGTTGGACGTGTCTCAAGTCTCGGTTCCAGTCACGTCGTCAGGGTTTATATAGATAACCATAGGGGATGATGCTGCCACCCAGGGGGTTACTAGTTGCCTAGTGCTGCCACCCACTAGAAACCACCACAATAACACGATTGGTGTCATGCCTGCGAGGGTCAGCTCTGACGGCTTACCGTAGTCTGCCCAGAGAGGTACGCCACAATTATAGGGGGTGTATGTCGTTATGCGATACGGCTACACCAGACCCGTTGCTAAGACAACAGTAAGATCAGAGTTGTCTGTGTTGAAACAGGAAGAGGGGGATAGTCTGGACACCTTCGCAGATAGGGTAAATGTCCTAACAGTAGAGGCCTATCCAGATATGCAGAAAGAACTATATGATAGCCTGTCTGTACCAACCTTCCTGTTTCTATCAATATCCTCATAACCATTCTATATCGTAAACAACTTCTATATGGTCTCCTCTTAGTCTCTAATGTTGTCAACCCACATTCTAATAGGTGTCTTTCATAACCAAGATCTTTCTGTTCAGGAGTCTGCTTAGTTGCTCTTCGTTGCACTCTTTCTAGCTTATTTATGTCCTTCTTACAATATGGCCTCCATGCTTGTATATAATATTCCAAATGTGGCCTAACTATTGTTTTGTACAGTGGTACAATTTCTGTTTTTCTTATTTGTGATATTTCTCCTAATTAGCCCTAGTATTTGGTTACCCTTTGAAGCAGCAATTCCACATTGCTCCGAAACTTTCATGTCAGCACTAACTGTTACTCCTAAGTCCTTTTCTTTTACAGTTTTATCGAATTTAGTATCCCCCATTATGTATTGTTTGTTCACATTTCCATGTCCTATGTGGATGTCTTTACAATTGATTAACATTTGCCATTTTTCAGACCATTTGACCAATTTGGCTGGATGATCTTGTAAAGTGTGTTTGTTTGCATATGTATTAACTGTTCTGAACACTTTTGCATCGTCTGCGAATTTCAGTATGTTGCGTAATACATCATCATCCAAATAATTTATATATATCAATAATAATACAGGTCCCAACACCGACCCCTGTAGCATTCCACATAAAACTGGTTTCCAGTTTGAAATCTCCCCTCTACTATTGCTCTTCGTCTTCTGACTATTAATCATGTTTGTATCCACCTGATCGCACCATCCCCTGCTTTTAGTTTAAGTAACAATCTTTGATGGGGCACTTTATCAAATGCTATCTAAAAATCTAAGTAGACAACATCCAGTGGTGACCCATCATCTACCCACTTTGTAATTTCTTCTAAAAAATATAAGCGATTGGTTAGAAACGACATAACTTTTAGGAACCCATGTTGAGATTCATTTATTAAATTATGTTTTACAAGGAATTCCGCCAGTTGATCTCTAATAAGCGTTTCTAATAATTTGCATAAAACTGATGTTAGGCTCACTGGTCTGTAATTCTCCTTGATCCCGTTTTAAATAATGTTGTAATGTTTGCTTCTTTCCATTCTAGTGGAACGATTCCCTCTTTAAGTGACAAGTTAAAGAATATAGCAAGTGGTGTACAGATTTGGTCTAATATTTATTTCCTTAAGCAGTTTTGGTAGTATCAGGTCAACTCCAGGTGATTTGTTTTCTTTCATCATCTTAATTTTCTTTGATATCATTTCAGGAGTAATAAACAACTGCCCAATTTGATTCGATTCATCCCCCTCAAATTTATTAACTGGTAATGGCAGTGAACGTATATCTTCTGTAGTAAACACTGAGCTGAAATACTCGTTCAGGGCTTATGCCATTTGAAAACAATCAGATATAAAGTTTCCTGCACTGTTTTCTAGTGGTCCCACCTTATCACGAACCTTCTGTTTACTCCTTACATGAGCATAGAAACTCTTGCAATTTTTTTTAAATATAATTCGCCAATTTTTGCTCAAAGGTTTGTTTGGATTTTCGAATTTCGATCGTAGCTAGGTTAAGGGGCTCTTTGTAGTTGTGAAATTCTCCACATAATTTGTTTGTAAGCAATCTTTCGTATAGCTTCTTTCGATAGGTGTTTCTTTCTAGATCGTTTCCCTTGCTTTTTTAGGGGAACAAATCTTTCAATAATGCCCTCAATCTCATCTTTCAAAGTGGTCCAACATTCTGTTGCTGTCTTGTCCTTCATTAAGTTAGTCCAATCTGTGTGTGCTAAATATTTTCTCATATGTTTATATTTGAACTTTGTTAAAGTTTCTCCTCCATCGCTTTTTACCATTATTCCCTGATTGTTCTTTTACACTAAAATTGATCTGATTATGATCACTTGATCCCAAAGGTTCATGTATTTTAACATTATCAACTAATTCATTTTGAGAAGAGAACACTCCAACACATTTCCACCTCTGGTTGGAACCAAAACATATTGGGTAAGGAAACATTCCTGTATTAGAAGTAGAAACTGTTGGTCATCACCTCCAGCACGCTCTAGTGATTTCCACTGAATATGTCCATGACTACAATCACCCATTACAACACATTCCCCTTTATGTATCTCCTTTATGGCATTGTGCAGTTTGACATCATCCTCTTGTCTTATGTTAGGACTACAATAAACTAGGCATATGGTAATGTTCAGTTTCTGGTAGCCATGTTGCACCAAGTAGCTTCCTCGCAATCTGCTTCCCTTTTCATTTGTACTTAATATGCCTGCATGGATTCTTTAATATACATAATGACTCCGCCTCTCCTTCTCTCTTGTCTGTTCTCTCTAAACATGACTTAACCCGATAGAGCTAATTCAACATCTACCATGTCTTCGTGTGCCCATGGTTCTGTGATGCCTATTATATCGGTGTCTATATCTGCTATCATGATGTCTAAATCGGTTCTCTAATTTACTCTGCTTCCGACATTTAAGCAAACACATCTAAATTCATCGATATTTATTGAACCTTTCCTTGTAGATTTGTATGTACTATTTCTTTGAGGCGACTCTACGTATCCCCCCTGTGCATCTAGTTTAAATACTCAACTGTGCCTGTACCATCACCTCTGCATCTAATCAACTCGCTCCATAGAACTGCTGCTCCTTTTCCTGTCAAACGTAGCCCGTCACTCATAAACATATTTCCTCTCCCTACAACGCTTGCTATCTACGAATCCGACTCCTTCCTCCATATATAACTTCGGTACCAGTGTGTTGATGGCCATTCTTCTGTAATTCCTGTAGTATTGTCTTCTGCCACCCATTATTGGCAGTATACCCGATAACACGATCTGTCCAATGCGTGCCTCTTTCAGTGTGCAGACCAGCCTCCTATACTTATCAATGATGGCCGTCGTACCTTCCTTCTCAGCATTATTGGTGCCAACGTGCACAAGAATAGATCCTTCGTTGCCATTGCACATGACCTGGCCTACTCTTTCTGTGACATCCTCTATATTTGCCCCTGGTAGACATACATTCAAATCCTCCCCCTTATTTATTGTGTTGTCCAACTTCCTGATAATAGAATCCCCCATGACTGCTCACAGTTTCCTCTCTTTCTCCTTAATAATAATAATAATATTTTATTTTGTTATGCGCCACATCCAATATTGTTCACAGCGTTTTACAACATTATACAAGTGAAGGTTAAAAATAATGCATTTGAATAAAAAACAATAGCTGTTATATCATAGATAAAATGAACTAATAATAATAGCAATTAAAACAATAAATATAGTAGAAGTAGAAAAGGAATGTGATGTAAAATATCATAAAATAAAATAGTTAAGATCATATTATTATTTTTAATGAATAAACTATAATTAATGTAAACCTCAATAAATTAGGCTAAAATGTATACGAAAAGTAAATAAATAGATAAATAAATAATAAATAAACGTTAAACATCAATCAGCTATGGTAAAACAGTGTTGGTAAGGGTCAGAGTTACATATACGCTGCAGTGAACAGGTGAGTCTTCAACACAGATTTAAATGATTCCAGTGATGTTTTGCTGGTAACAATTGACGGCAGAGTGTTCCACACTGCTGCCGCTGCTACATCTGCATAACTCTTGCGTTCCTTCTGTTGCCGCTCATCAACACCGACCTGTTTACCTTTCTTTTGCTGAACACTCTGTGCTCTTCCGTCTGTCTTCTTATCGGTCTTTTGTTTCACAGTCTTACCAACTGCCTCTGTGATATCTACCTCTTCACCACCTCTATCGATGCCGCATCTATCCTCGTTCCCAACAGTCTGACCATCTGTTGATCTATCCCCACTGACACGTTTTATTCCCTCTGCCGAACACTTTTCCTTCGTCCCTCTCTCTTCTTCTCATTTCCTTGTTCCTTTACACCTGTCACCTTCCTTGTTCTCAGTCTCCTTTCTTCAGTCTCTGTGTCACAACTCTGCTTCTTCTGTGTCGTAATATTCCGAACTCTCTCCATGTCATCCCTCTCTGTTCCATCTATTTCCATGTTGAGTCTCACCTCCATCTCTGTTACGTTTGCTTGTTTCTTTGTTCGTATTCTGTCAATAAACAACGGTATGAAATGCTTTATTATTGTTCTGCTTGTCATACAATACCGGTTCACATTTCACTCGACCATGCTTTCAGACGAACTCGACACATCATTAACTTCATCTACAATACTCACAATAGCCGTTCGTCTACACTGGATCTCCGACTCCATAAAACGAAAGTCAATCACAACTCTAGTTCCTAAAGACAAATTATCTAGTCAAGTCTCTACCGATAATCTGCCAAGTATGCAGGCAGCTCTCGGGTACGTGTGCTTCTGCGCATAGGCGTCAATTCCACACGTGGCGATGGTGTGTTTTGCATCAACACAGGTTGTTTTCTCGGCAGTGTGTCTTGTGTCAGCACGTGATCTTAAATCGGCATCATCCTGTCTGCACGAGGCGGTGTGACAGACGACATCTCGTTGGCTTCTCGTGGCAGAGGTGTCGAACTATTTTCCAGAGGGTCACTCTCTGGAAGCGGTGGGCACACGTCTAACGCACGTAGAGCTCGTCGGTTGCGTCTGTGCATATGACCTTCAACTAGAACGACGTAAGACCGATTTGAAAGCTTTTTCGTGCATTCGCCAAGCCTCCATGTATCTTAACCTGGCAACTTCGTACGTATAGCTTCACCCGGTGTTATCGCTTTCAAGTTATGTGCTGAACTGTAGTAGTATGCTATTTGAGCATCCTTGCTAGCTTCCCTGTCGCGAGACACGTTAGCAGGAATCTCTGGTATCAGCATACTGCGCTGAAACGGAAGCAGTGTTCGGCATCGATGGGGGACGCACTGTAGCCCTCTCGCACAGTGTCACTACCATCTTTCATCGCTTTCTTCACGAGGTTCTTCATCCTTCCTATTGCTCCTTCTTCCTGCCCGTTGCTCTGGCGATATCACTGACTGCTTGTGGTGTGCTCGAAGTACCATCTCTGCGCGAACTCTCTGAACTCAGCACAGGAAAACTGCTGCCCGTTGTTTGACAACACGACTTCTGGTACTCCATGACGTGCGAACTGCGATCTCATTGCATCGATCACACATTTTTTGCGCGTACTCGAACTGAGGTTCATCAGCTCGAAGAAGTTGGAGTAATAGTCAACCAACAGCAGGTAGTGCTGACTGTGTAGTTCGAACTAGTCAGCACCAATTTTCGCCCCAAGGCCTGCCTGGAACGTCGCGAGGCATCATTGGCTCATTGCACTCTTCTGGACTGATGCACACATTACACTGACTGACGTAATCAGTGATCTCCTGGTTCATCAACGGCCAGTACACAGCATATTTGGCGAGCAGTATACAACCCTGTATACCCTGATGCGAACGGTGTACCGTGGCGATGATGTTCTTTCGTAAAATGGTTCGGCACCACTCCAGCAGTTCTTGAACACCAGTCCATTCTGAACAGCCAGTTCATGTCGTACATTGTAATATGTACGAATGGGAGAGATTTCCTGAAGATCACTTTAAATGGCTTGTGATCAATCAGCACTTGCACCTTATCTCTTCCATACACATATTGGTCGAACTTCTCGCAGGTGAATATTATAGTTAGTAACTCCTTATCGATTTAAGCGTATTGTCTCTCTGTCTGTGTCAGTGCTCTTGATGCATATACCACAGGAAGCCCATCCTGCAGCAATCATGCACAGATATATCCTTCTGAATGAACACAGGCTTTCTGACATTATAGTAGTGGAGTACTGGAGTACTTGTGAGCTCCTTCTTCATGACGTCAAATGCCTCCTGATGTGTACTCAGCCAACTCCACTCTTTGTCTTTGTCCATCAGTCGCCTCAGGGGTTCAAGTTTGTCAGAATGATGTGGCACAAACTTTGCAAGGTAGTTTACAGTCTCAAGAAGCCTCTGTACTGCCTTGGCGTCTTCTGGTCTTGGCATCTTCTCGATTGCCTCCACTTTCTTCGAATCTGCTCGGACTCCTTCACTTGTTAGCAGATGTCCAATGTATGGAACTTCTGTCATCAGATCTGGTTCGTTTTATATCGTTCGTTTCCATTTTTGAGATCATGTTGCCATTGTGGGAGACGCATTTTTCTGTGATACTCCTTTACATTCAATGAGGTGTATTTTGCAACCAAATGTCGACGGAACAGTTTCTTAAACTATCACACACACCAAGCTCATTTGGACGTGGAGCCCTTAGTCAAAATGCCATTTGCATGACGACAACGCGGAACTTCATAATGTGTACTTTTAATATTATATTTAATTAGCCATTGATTTTTCACAATAATTAATAACACATCTTCATTTATACTCTGCCAAAATGTGTAAGTCAACGTCAGCGCATATGAGATGGAATGCCTATATAAATACTTTATACGCATCGTAACATAATGTACCAGTTTTTATGAAGATTGGGCTAATGATAACCAATATTATAAAATAAATGTGTGGCCCGCTGACCTAGCTCAAGTCACTTATTTGGCCCGTACAAAAAGGCTGCCGGCCTCTGCTTCAAACGATGCAGTCATTGTCGCCGGCTTCGACCCAACTTCCGCTAAAAACTTCTGCTTGAGAAGCGAGGGGGTTGGGAAGCCAACTGCTAACCAGAGCTCCACAGAGACTTCTTACAGCAGCATTTGGGTTGTCCATCAACCTGATCAGTGGCCATAAATGATAATGCTCGTTTTGTGAATTGTGAAGTAGCCATTGCTGAATTCAACATTGATATGTGGGTTGATATTGTACAAATTAATCACTTAATTAATGTATCTAATGAGGACTGGCACACATCTCGCGTAGATGGTGTGGTTCAAACTGAAGAACCAGGAGCAAGCTTTGTCAAGCAGCCTACATTAGTGACCTGGTGTATGTCAAGACTAGGAGCTCAAGCAAAAAAGCTGTGGATCTGAACTAAAACTGGGAAATTGTTGACGCCATGGCTCAGCATCGCTTTTCCCAGAAAGCGATCTAGCCCAGTCCCTGGCCGTATTGATGCTTATTGCTTATTGGCCTATTGATCATGTATGTGTCGGTAATGTCGAGGTAGATTTGTTTTACCTAAATTTATTCCTGGATTTATATGTAGGTCTTACGCTATGCAGTAGATGACACACTGACAAATAAATGCGGTTTTGTTTACCAAACACCCTTCAGTTATCACCATTTCCACTAAAATTTCAACGAGTGCCTAATAATGCTGATATGGCGCCTTCGTAATCAAGTTTAAGTTGTAAATAGTACTTGGTGCATTGAATTTGTCAAGTACTACGGTTTAGCGGTATTCACTGTAATTTTTATTGATACAATGAAAACTACGGGCGTAGTAGGAAAACCAAACGGTTTTACGCTTGTGTTTTGATACATTTTAACGAATTTATTGCTTTCGTTACATTTTTGTTGGTATATTCGCTGACCGATACATCATCAAACTCCCTTGTGGTTCGCGCTCTACATCTATTATATTTACGCCAACTTAAATAATGCGGATATATTTGGTTTTTGCTTGTAAACTTCGGAGTTTTTCCAAATTGTGTTCTTTTTCCTTTTTCTGACAGATGATCATAAGTGGAAGCAATGGGGAAAATTTTGCCACTAAGAATGTTCGTGTTAACGTGCAATTTAATCGAACTATTATCACGATTTGACGAGCCATGCCCATGTTGGCAACTTTGACTTTATTGACAATGTCAACTATGCATTCTTTCGTCCAGTACCACGTTATTGAAATAATGCATACTTTTTTGTGTGATTGTGTTCTTTTAGGCAATTTTAAAGATATAAATGGTTATCGAACTATTTTGAAATGACAACTTATAACATTTTAACATTCGCGGTTTTTATTACAACCGATAATCCGTTGCGTAGATACTGGGTTAATCTACCAATGCTTGCCCGGGTCTCGTTTGTTAAGTATAACATGTCTGCATTGCCGCTACTAAATCGCCCAAGTGAAAGGCAATAGTTATCGCTTTCGGAAGCCACGGCGATGGTCGAGTAAAGTGCGAATCTCGTAGAGCCGTCGAAGGCTGCCAGGTCAACCCTTAAGGTATAGCTTGTATGCGGCGTAATGTCGTTTATATAATCATTGCCTGAAAATACATGGAATAATACTGCACAATACGCAATGTCTAAAACATGCACAAAAACAAAGAACACAAACCACAACATCATCACTACCAATAAAACAAACGTCAAATATATTTCAAAATACGCCATAGCACAATACAGCTGTTCAATACAATTGTTTATTTGACCAACGTACCAAGTTAAGACTCAGCACATTATTGATACCAACAAAATCGCATTATACTGACGGATCTCAGTGACAATATAACTGATATTTCATAGTTGCATCAGAACTTTCAAATCCAAACTCTATTGTCAGATTTAGATAATAATATTACCATACCAGTGTGCGTCGATTTCCGTCCCACATACAGACGTTTCCCTAAGTATTTTTTTTATTTTGGTAAGCTAATTATTAACGAGGAGATAGAGAGAAATACAACAGATCATCAACACGAAACAAGCCATGATATTTCCTCAATTATAGCCTATGTTCTTTGCAATTCTAATTTATACGAAGTCAGTCAATTTGTAATTTTTGTTGTTCGTACTATGTCAACAGTTTGGATGAATTTTTTTTATTTTGTTCATTCACCAATCTAGAATTCACCTGCTACGTCGCCGAACCCTTCTTTGTAGTCGCTTGTTTCGGTAAACGTCGACCGTACCGTCATGTCGTCGTTGGAATACCTACACGTGACAACGAACACATTCATATAACAACGAAACCTTCATGTGACAACGAAATCCTTCGTGTGGCAAAGTATATCTTTGTTTCACAATAAAAACTTTCATGTAGCAACGAACACCTTCATGTGACAACGAACACATTCATGTGACAACGAAATCCTTCGTGTGAATAATTATAAGGTCCGTACTAAACATCAAATCAGGAGTCATAAAATCAGGGACTCAAAATGCTAACTCAGTTCCGGTTACTTATCGTCCCCTAGCGACGGTAGACTCACTTTCGGTGACGTTACACCTTTAGTCATATCCCCTAACGAGTGGTGCGGAGTGACCGACTCTTAGCGGGTGCGCGTGCATGCGTGCGCGTGTGTAACGGTAGGGGAGTGGCTGGTGGACGGCTAATGACCGATTCTTAGCGGGAATATCATCGCGTGTGCGTGCATTATACGTGTACGTGTGTAAAAAACGAACAAAACACGGAGGTATACGAGTGCAAACGAATTTATCGTTTTATTAACTATTACTCAATGCAAACCTTCACCGTTATATTTTTAAAACAATGTCCTTTTATGACGTCGTGTTGACACGCGTACCTTAAAAAATGTTGACATGGTGGTTTTTTTTTAAATGGCGTCTTCTTTATCATCGCCACTGCGTCAACAAAAACATCTGCTTTTTATTACAACCACGCGCGTGTATGTCAGTTTGGGTGTGACCATTTCGTCTAAATAACATGTTTGTCCATTGAACGTATTGATTTTGCTGGTTTCGGGGTGTTTAGCCTTGTAAGTCTGTTGAAAATGTGATCTTTGTCTCTTGAAAGTGTTGATTTTGCTTCTTTGAGTGGTATTTCGTCTCATATATCTGTTGTTTCGTGTTTCAAGGTAATAACGAAAAAACAATAGAATCTACGTGCCGGTGTATCGCCTATTGAAGCTACTTGGGATAGCCGCACGACCGCATGGGTGTCGAGCTGGCAAGAACCGTATACACAAACGTACTTCAACACAAACTGCACCTGTTATGCAATCGATCTCACCATCAGTTCAAATGATATCTGTGATCGTAACTGCCAGAACACATCTCCCCAGAACATTAATGCGCAAATCATCTCGCCGTATTGAACCGTTCAACGTAGTTCACGTTTCTACACGCGATAATACGAGCCCGACAAAGAATACTCTCTCAGTCGCTGTCCTTAATGTTCGATCTGTCAGAAAAAAACCGTTAACCATCAATGAATTCGTGACCGACCACGACATTGACATCGTAGCCATAACGGAAACGTGGCTGAAAAAGAACAGTGATAAACCGATAATCGCCGAACTGACGCCGAACTGACGCCGAACGGATATACGTTCGTTAACGTTCCTCGTGCGGCTGGACGCGGTTGTGTTGTCGGCGTCATCCACAGGAACACGTTACAATGCAAGATGCTCCCTAAAAAGAACTATGAGTCTTTCGAACTGATGCGTATCCAGTTCACTGGAGCCAGTTCTAGAACGTTCAACTTGTGCACGCTTTACCGCCCGCCACCATCGGCTAAGACTCCCAGGCCGACGGCAGAGTTCTACTTGGAACTAGGACACCTGTTCTGAGATGTGTCGGCATGTATAAAACACCAACGTGCATTGTTGGTGACTTCAACATCAGATACGACGTTGAGGCAGAGGCCCGACCGCTCTTGCAACTACTGGACTCATACAATTTCACTCAACACGTCACAGAGCCTATAACTTCAGCAGGCCACACATTGTATTTAGTCGTCATCCCTAAAATGACACCCTCGCTACTTCTGTTGACGTTATTCCGATGTCTGTATCAGTGCGCTACGTCATGAGCATCCAATGGCCAGCTAAGACATCGACACATGTAATAAAACGCAATTACCGCTCGTTTGACGCCGATTCTTTCAACAATGACATCCGATCAACTTATGAGTCACTACCAGCCATGGTGTCAACATCCAGCGCAGCGGAACTCGTCACTGGCTACATTGCTTCATTACGAACATGTATTGACAAACATGCACCAGAGCGACGGACTGCCATGCGGGGTAATAAACCAAACCCAAACAGCAACATCGATGACGCGAGGGGACTATAAAGCTGTACCACAGGCAACAAAGCGTGGTGTAAACTTTCCAGAGATGACGTCAGTGGGTCCGAGTAAATTGAGGCCGCAAATAGTAATATGACGTCATCGTAACCCAACAACACGTGATATACATAACTATACTCAAACGAAAAAAGAAACGTATTACTTTTGCTTTACGCAAGTTTTTGTCACGGCAATTGTGAGGGGCCTTTTGGCAAGAATTTGTTTGCATAGGTCGGATGTTCTTAACCGCTGATTAACGACCCAAAGTTGGATCGCGAAGCCATTTTGAGTCGTCAAGAGTAAGCAATAAAACAATCCGACCGAACGTTTCTTTATTCTCCAGCTTCACTCTACCAGAAGCGAGGTAACTAATTAACTTATCCTATTTGAATATTGCATTAATCTAAAATGCTGTGTGATATGATATTATATGATCTCACACAGCATTTAAAAATCACGCTACATGTGGAGTAAATTGTTTGCCTTGCTTGGACCTTGTGTGGGAAAATCATATACTGTTTGGCTGCGTGAAAAGACATCATTCTCAAACTGGGCGAACCACGGGCTGCTTTCAATTCAGTCCATTTCAAAGACTTCACACTGTCAGAATAAGAGTTGCTATGATCAGCATATCCAAGCACATTTATTGTCTATTGGGTTGCCTGCCTCCTTATTATCTATCACGTGTATGAAGCAAAATTAATTAGCCTAATATATCCTTCAAAAATTGTCGAAATCGTGCGACCTTCCCACTTCCGTCCGCCATATTTGCTTTGTTTGCAACGGATGTCCAGTTTCTGGGTCGTTAGACCAACGAACAGGGCAGTGTTAGTGATTCGTCGTGTTCACCAAGCTTTTAAAAAACAAAACTTCTGATTTATTATTAATTTTATGTTACGGCTATTTTTATAATAATTTATTTTATATCCACAAATTAACTGTCTGAATGAATGTGTCGCCTAGTGAATTGCCCGATAAGAATTTGGGTCGCAGCCAAAATAAGTTGATGAAAAAGATGTTGGGGAGCGTAGAATCAATTTCTGATGACATTTTGTTCAGTTATAGGTCAAGATCAGATGCTGAATGTCAGGTGAAGGTCAAACTTGACCTCTCTGTGGATAATGAATGTAAACATCTACTATATTATATTTTAGTTTATTCATGAATATAAATGGACAATCTTACAATATTTGACACCTTTGTTCGTGAGGAAAAACAGCAATCAGTCATATTTGAAAGAAGTAGTCACATATGTAGTGTATAGTGCAAATATAATTATGAACATTGGCATTCATATTTCCTTGTGAGGGAAATTAAGTAATCATGTACGAAAGTCATTATAGAGACGTTACAAGGATTGATATCCATAGCTATACATAAAAGATAGTTGTTCACAATGCTATGCTATAAGCGTAAGGTTTACGCATAATAATATTCACCTTTTATCTACTCCCACTCATCATCCAGGTAATCAGGATCAGCAAGACCATCCTCAACATCCTCATGGCCTTCATCCTCCTCATCTACATCCTCATCCTAATCATCTACACTGTCATCCTCAAAATCTTCCTCCTCAGCATCCTCCATCTCGACACCCTCCTCGTCTCCAGCCTGAGTCTCTTCTGTCTTAATGTATGGATTACAGCAGCCCTCTTCGCCAGAACAGTTACAGTATGACGTGCACGAAAGATGTTCTTTGTGGCAGCCAGAAACCTCCGTGCAGCAATTCTTGCTCTGTGCCCTACACTCACAACGAATCACATCATACAGGTTAGTGGACGTAGGTCACCATGAGAAATAACAGGAGAGGGGACGCCATCCCGTATCTCCCACCCGAAGTAAGTGATATCGGCTGACTCTTCGGGCGTGCCTTGCTTGTATGCCGCTTTCCACAGCATGACCTGCAGATGGGCCAGCAGCACGTACAGGAACAGGCTGGTGGATGTTGGAGGCAGGGCTTTGAATTTGGGACTTTTCTTCTTATTGGTGAATAGTGTGAAGCGGGCAAACACCATTGATGTCCCCGGTGGCTGACCATACAGAGAGATGAAGAAGGTTTTCGCCATCTCCGTCAGATCCGCCTGCGTGGCGCCTATCTCCCCCTGCACATCATCCAAACGTGGGAAGTCCCCAGTGTGCAAGGTGTTTAGTGCCTTGATCTTACTTTTCGCATACGGTTATGAGATCGTGCCGCACACTCTGAGGGCGTGCATGTCAAGCAGCTACATACACTACGGCCCTAGGTCAGCACATGTGGCGTTGATATCCATAACTCTTCCATCCCACCGCTCCACTTGCATCTTGCACTCCAGCTCCTCCCGACACATAGACCAGTATAACAAACACGTCTCTGTCGTCGCTAAGTACACGGGTCACGCTTTTGCCAGAGTTGGCAGTCTCAATGACATAGGAGATCATGGCGATGTCCGCCTCATCATGACCAAATGCACCAACGTCACGAGTCTCCACCGCCATGTTCTCTCTTGCACGGCTATCTTGGGGCACATTGGATTTCTAAGATAAGATATCACGAGCGGCCGTGAGGAGCTGGGTCAAATTACCCAGGGACACACCCATACCATTCTTCCACGCCGATTACAAGGAAGGTGGCCTGGCCATACCCAGGCTCAAACTGCTTATTCCAGTACTCAGGACTAAGCGTATGTCTAGAATGGGTGGGATCTCCTGACCCTGTTGCACGGGGGGTTTCGACAGGACTTTCGGCGTTGGTCGGAGCCGAGGTCCGCGTTTAGCTGCCTGCTGTGGGACGGAGCTGGAATTCGGACGGCAATGGGAATTGGCCTGCATACATCGGTGGACGGCAGAGATATTGGAGGTTGTCGAGAGGTTGGCTTTGTGAATAGTTGGATGGTGACCGGAACGGTCTTTTTGACTGGGCGCAGATTTGTAAACTGCTTCCAGTTGAAAGGTAACCTAGTTACGCGCCTCGCGAGGAAGACCCGAGTCGAACACCAAGTGCGATTCATGTAACGCAACCGTGTCCTTGGCACACATCTTACAAGTATGTCCTCGTACTCATGAGGCTAGGGTGTCTAGGCACGACGGTGTCAATAGGTACCTGAACACAGTGTTGGAAAAGCAGGGGTACTCCACTCGGTTGGAGCCCCCCATTCCCACTCCAGCGGGAATTAGGAAACCAGACATCAATGCCCAGAAGGCTGGCAATTGTCATATGATTGACACATCAGTGGTCGCAGACAATAGTGACCTCAACGCAGCGCACCAGAGAAAGGTCGAGTACCACAATGTGCCTGCAATTCGATCCTGGTGCGCCAGAACTGCCGACGTACGAGAGGAGGACGTCCACTTCTCCGCGTGCATTCTCAACTGGAGAGGGATGCCGTCGTTACGATCGGTAACGGAACTAAGTGAAATAGGGGTGAATCGATACCACTGGACGACTATATCTGTACGAGCATTGGAAGGAGGCGCGCGCGAGATCGCGAGGTTTCGGGCCTCGACCGCTAGAGGATTGGTTCGATGAACAAGAACAAGAAAGAACAAGAAAGTTTTATTTAGACCCCAATTACAATATGTGTATAATATGAAATTAACGTAACATGAACAGGCATATATATATACAAATGCAGTGTAATTTCAAATGATATGGGGTCTGTGACTCCTATTAAGACAATAACAGTCGCTCTCATAGGAGCCACAGTAAATAATTTGTTTCAATTCAATTTTACCGAAGGAAGTGCAAATGTAAATGTAGAAGTAAAATTGCAGGAAAAGAAAAGAAACCGAGATTACTTGATTACATATATGCATGTACTGGAGTATTAAAGGTATGTTAAAATAAACAAATACTAGTTGTCAATAGTACACTTCAATATACTTGATATGTATGTGTATATGCACAAATACAATATCCATATGCTGATTTATATATATACAATACATATCCATACATATCACATGCATTAATACAGTTTTAATGACTTTGATAGCATGTATTGCAGTTTAATATTGTACACGTATCTACGTATTTTTCTAATAAATAGTTTTTTGCATAATTACCAAAACTTCTGAAGCTATGTGTTCCAATCTTCTCTGTGACTAACTTTGAGGTATTGTTAATGACATGTGGCAAACTGTATCTAAGACTGTTCTGAATGGGTGTAACTCTGTTTTTTTCCTTGTGTTGTAATTGTGTACGTAAGCATTTGTAATTATTTTCCAATTTAATAGGTAAGCAGGGAGGTCATGATGTACATATTTATAATAAAACTTAAGTTCATGTAATTTTAACATGTCATCAATTTTTAAGATATTCAATTTTTTGAAAAGTGGCTCAGTGTGTGAATTATATTTACTTATAGAGAAAATTCTCATAGCTTTCTTTTGTATTTTCAACATTCGACTACCTTGGTATCCCCACACCATAATGCAATAGTTGATATGTGATAACAATAACGTATTATATAAGATAATTTTAATTTCTAGGGGAAAGACATATTTTAGTCTGTTTAAGATGCCGACTGTTTTGGAACACTTGTTTGATACTTTTTCAATGTGTTTATTCCAATTTAAATTTGTATCTAAAGTAAGTCCTAAAAAATTTAATTCATCTACTCTTTCAATGTTTGTACCATTTATATTGAGCATAAAGTTATCGACAGCTTTATTTTGCATGTGAAAAATCATATATTTGGATTTGTTTCTGTTTAATGATAATTTATTAATGTTTAACCATTCAATTATTTTAAGGAGTTCATCGTTTATTGCCGATTCTATATTTCTATTTGGGGAGTTACCTTGAAAATAATTGATGGTGCTAAATAAGGTGGTATCGTCGGCATACATAATAAAGTTAAACATTTCGCTAGCTTTAGGGAAATCATTAATGTATATTATGAATAATAGGGGACCAAGAATAGATCCTTGTGGTACACCAATTGTGATAGGTAGAATATCAGAACTTTCATTTTGAAATTCGGTGTATTGTCTTCTATTGCTTAAGTAGCTATTAAATAGATTCAGGGTAGGACCCTGTAATCCATAATATCTTAGTTTAGTTAATAGTATCGAGTGATCAATTGTATCGAAGGCCTTAGAGAGGTCAAGAAAAATACTGAAAGGAACATAATTTTTATCAATTTGTGTAATTATTCTATCTATTAGTTCAAGTGATGCATACTCGGTAGAGTGTTTTTTTCTAAAACCATATTGATTTTTAACAAATAGATCAGAATCATTAAAGTATGCTGTTAGTTGACTAGATATTATTTTCTCTATCACTTTTGAAATTGTTGGAAGAAGAGATATGGGTCTATAATTTTTAAAATCAGATGGGTCATCTTTCTTAAAAATAGGAATTACTTTAGCGAGTTTAAGTGTATCGGGAAATATACCAGTATTTATTACTTGATTTATTACCAGGGTTAATGGTTTGATGATGGAGGGTTCAATTATTTTCAAAAGTTTGCAGGAAATACCGTCATAGCCACTACTGTTTTTATTGGGAAGGCTTTCAATGGTTTTCTTGACTATTTCTTCATCAACATTTAGTAGACTGAAAACGGAATGGACATTATCATTTAAGTAGTAATTGTAATCCTTATTTCCATTGTAATGAATGTCTTGTGCTGTCGACTGACCTATACTTGTAAAAAAGTTGTTAAATTGGTTTGCAATAACCGTTTTATCTGTTATAGTTATACCGTTACTTTTAAACAAAACAGTGTTGTTTGAATTGTTTTTGGAGATAAATTCATTTATGGTTTTCCATGTATTTCTGATGTCATCTTTATATCGGTTAAAGCGTGACTCAAAGTACATTTGTTTGGCAGTACGAATATTTTTCTTTAATATTGAGTTATATGTTTTTAGGTTAGTTAGAAGGACTTCGTACATAGGTAAATTTGGATTAGACATTTTTTATTTCTTATAAAGCGTTTATTATCTTATAATATTTGATTGATTTTAGAAGACCGTGTGTGATCCAGGTTGAATGCTTATGTTTGTATTTATTATATTTCATGATTTTAACAGGCATATGCTTATTCTTAGCATGCATAATTTCTTCGTGTATTATGTTATAATTTAAATTGGGGTCAGCCGTAGGAGATTTGTTTAGTTTGTTATACATTGCATCCGAATTTATCTCTAGTTTAACATTATGCATAGCTACCTTATTTTGTAGATTTACTCGAACAAATTTTGGAGGAGGTTTGGATTTTACGTCGATATTTGATGAATGACGGTGAGCTCTCGACTGATAGTCGAGAGTCCGAAGAGGGGTGGCAGTGTGTTGCCGGTGGCATGATCTCGGGGCGACACAATCTGAGAGAAGTGCAGAACATTATGGGAAGTATAGTTACTGTTGCTATTTTGTCGATTTTATCACTGTATGGTACCAAATAAATGTTGTGCAAACACTAGACAAAACGTTCTCGAGGCTCCCCTTGTTGTTCTTGCTCTTCAGGATTGCATCTCTTTTGGGCAGATGAAAGCTTATAGATGTTGGTAACGGAGAGTTCGTAGATGAGGGTAACTTCACTAGCCCGCCGTATTCTCTCGTGTTCCTTGGCAGATACATATTGGTACTTGTCGAAGACAATGATTTTCTCAGTACAACCTGGATACTGACTCAGACAAATCGGGATGGATGCGATCAGAACTGAGCTACTACCGCCGTGTGGTCACACGATACTGTAGAACAGCCGCTGAACATCCACGATGACAATTTGAGCAGCTGTTGACGAGATATCGAGCACACTCAGGCATTTGACCAGTCCCGAATTGTTGACTTTGGGCAGACAACCATGCTCGTAGGTGAGCGATGGAGGCACTACACACAGCTCGTATTTGAACAAACGCCGAAGCTCTACCTGCCGCTGCTGACCAATCATCAAGAGCCGGAAAAACGTTCTCAAGATTGATAATTGGCCTGCACTTGTTGCCCTTGTCCTGCTTCTATAGAACGTCCATCGTCTTGATGGGACTACTGGTAGTTTCGTAGAACCCATCGGAGACACAAATTATGTACTTGCTCTCCATCTTCAGCAGGAGGATGTTGAGGATGGTCTTGCTGATCCTTATTACTTGGATGATGAGTGGGAATAGGTCAAAGGTGAAGATTATTAGGCGATATATGCAGTTACTAAGATAGCGTATACCTTACGCTTGTAGAATAGCATTGTGTAAAACTATCTTTCATCTATAGTGTAAGATTGTATATTTTTGCATGAATAACTAAAATAAAATTTTATAGAAGTTTCCGTTCTTTGTCCACCGAAAGATCTAATTTGCCATTTACCTGACCTTCAGCATCTGATCTTAACATTGAACTGGAAAAAATAACATCATAAATTAATACTACGCACCCCAACACCCCTTAAAAGAGGTATTATACATCATTCTAGGACATGTGGTTCAAAAGTTAAATTTTCAAGATATCGACCAGTCGCCATCTTGCATTTATTCAAATTTACAGAGTTACCCAAAGTTGCTGTTTGGACAACTAAGCTGAATTTGTTCTATAACCCCATATGTGTACAAATCAACAACAAAATCATAGGATAGAGCATTTCAAGGCTGGCTATTGAACGTCAAATGGACTAATTGTGTACTTAGTGAGAGTCTCTTTGGCTAATATAAATAGCAACGTCGTAGTAATTATACCGGCTACGCAAATAGGCCTACATTATGTTACACTATTTAGTAGTTATCATGCGTTAACAAATTACATCAAGATATGTTTTATATGTACAATATGTCTCTAGATGTAATTTAATATAAGTTAATCATTTTTGCTATTGGTCATCTGTACCAAAGTATATGCATTAATTGACCATTGATCAAAATAAAGTCGTTATACTCCTCAAACAAGGGTACGAGCGGTCACATTCTAGATAGATGACCACTTTAGTCAAACCGGCTACTTATTTAATTACTTGTCCATGTCGTGGTTTGTGTGATACATAATGGTGTCATAAGATCTTGCCAGTTCTCTCTGTTTTGGGCTCTCTTTACCGCTGTTCTCTAGGTCAGCCCTGCAGCCTTGAGGTCTTCTTTCCGCGTGATTTGTCATCTTCCATTCTGAGGTCCAAGTCAACGCTGTATTCATTGGTAAGTAAACTCGGCTTTAGTTGCCCACGAAAGTATTGGGTACACCCGTCAATGCCGTTGCTGACAGCTAGGGCGGGGGATTTAGGTCACCAACCAATAGCAGGTCGTTAACCTGTAATGTTACCAGTAAGCGAATGCTCTCCCGGTCTTCTGAACAGGTGTTCCGCTTCAGGATGTTGTTTGCGCTTTGTAAGGTGTTTTATTTGAGCAGGAAATTGGCATGTTTGAAATGGACACTCTTACGCCACGCCCAGACAACATATCGGCTGTCAAACAACCTGTGAACGCGTCAATGACGCCAGAACACATACATGTGTCTACACACTCTTGTTGTTTTGGACAACAAATGCCCGGGAGGATATTATTTATTGATTTTCCGGAGACACAAATTATGTAATCGTTAATCCCACGAGTGTCATATATCTAGAATATGGTATTTCAACATATAATTCAATACCATTCAATGAAACATCAGTATGTCTCAGTGGTACTCTCAATGGTATTTGAACATACCATTCAGTACCACAGGACCATTCAATCATACATCATGTTTCAGTGGTACTCGCAATGGTATTTTAATATACCATTCAATGAAAAACCCGTTTGTCTCAGTGGTACTCTCCATGGTATTTGAACATACCATTCAGTACTAATGGACCATTCAATGATACATCATGTTTCAGTGGTACTCTCAATGGTATTTTAACATATCACTCAATACCATTCAATGATAAATCAGTATGTCTCAGTGGTACTCTCAATGGTATTTCAACATACCATTGAGTACCACTGGACCATTCAATAATAAGTCATTTTTCAGTGTTACTCCCAATGGTATTTGGACATATAATTCAATACCATTCAATGATAACTCAGTATGTCTCAGTGATACTCTCAATGGCATTTGAACATACCATTCAGTACCCCTGGACCATTCATTGATAAATCATCTTTCAATGGTACTTTCAATTGTATTTAAACATACCATTCAGTACCTCTGGACCATTCAATGATAAATCATCTTTCAATGGTACTCTCAATGGTATTTGAACAAACCATTCAGTACCATTCAATGATAAATACAATAGTAAACTGGCAAGTCTCAGCCATATTTGAAAACATCATTCACTGTATTGAACGTTGATAGCGTACCTCTAGACACCATATTGAACGTTCAGTGGTAAACGGAATGGTACCTTCAACTCAATGGTACCATAAACGGTATCTGCATATATTTTTGAAACGTAAGTATTTTGTGTCGTGTGCACATGTGGTGAATGTTTGAGTCAGAATAAAGATTATAATAATTGTAATTGTATGTATGTCTAATTAAGTTACGATGTTTTTATACAACTCAAATTAATAAACTCGCAAATAAACCTAATCGGCGCCGGCCAGCTCCACGCATTTGAAATTACCCGTGAGTCATTTCGACGCGCACGAACTTTTAAACTGATTTGGTTTAGTGTCGCGGTCAAGGAAAGAAACATTATAATGAACAAATCGGGCCAGCCGTCGTATTCATGCCACGAAACAAAAGGTAGTAATGCTGTGTGTTGTTTTATAACAATTTTACCCACAGTATAAGTAATCCACTGTTTAGCGAGATCTAGTGATAACAGCTTGTACTGCGGTCAACATTTAAGCGCCGCCAAATCTTTATATCGGTTTAAATGGATGGCATAGTGCTCTACTCACACTATGTCGCAGGACCCACCAATCAGAACGTACAATGTGCATAGCACTAATCACATCAAATCAAATCGTGTGTGACTAAACGTCACACATGACTAGGACGCAATCAGCTATGATCGGTTCACAGGCGGTGTCACGGATTAGAGAGGTCTCCGTACACTAGATGGCTCAGTCTATTAGGGTTCTTATATATCAAGGTCAACGCATATGAGAAAGAACGGTTATCGTGAACAAGCAACAAAAAACGAGGACAATTTAATAAACTTTATTACGAGATATCTTTCTTTTGGCAAATATCTCGATTAACAAAATAAACAGAATAAAGAAATCCCGTAATCAAATCTTAATAGAACATAATAAACAATAACACTGAATCTTTCGATTATCAAATTCCACTTCCTTTCTAAGGTGGATTATACCGCTATACAACCATACACTAGGCGCCAAGTGTTATCTAAGAATAACTCCCATAATATAAATACACAGTATAAGCTAGTCCTCGCGGACTCTCATTACAGTAATCTGTTACAACACACACACATATATTTATATATATGTGAATACTTCATGGGTAATAATACCTCACTTCAAAACCACAGATAACTACTAATCATAATACAGCAAATAATAGATACGTTCTATCAGAAAATAGACATTTACACTGGGCTAGTCCCATCTCGAATATATACGAACGTTTGTTAAAGTCAACACGCCGAGCTCAGAACACAATTAGAACGTTGTATCTCGGCCGCACGAGTGATGATGTCGGGCAATTGACGATGCCGTTGTACGCCGCGAATTCTCGAGTCGCGTCCGTTCAATGATCGCACGGTCGCAAACGATTGCGAAGTCAGTTGAATACGTTCAATTGAAAGACGAAGCCGGGCAGTAGACGCTTACCGCCGGCCGCTACGAATTCGATCGAGAGGTCTTGCCCTGTCGCAAACGATCGAGAAGTCGGATTAACGGGTTCGCGCAATTGACGAAGCCTGGCAGTATACGTTTACCACCGGCCGCTACGAGTCGCATTCGGTCAAGCTTTCGCTGTGAGACCGCTGTTCGAGGATGGCCCGTGCTGGGTGAGCGCGTCGCGATTATCGCTCATCGACGCAAATACGTTGGGGCCGATCGGAACGTTGTCTCAATATACTGCAGACGTGGCGGCATGGATTATTCGAAGCTCGATCAATCAGTCACTCTGGACACTGAATATTACACACACACACACACACACACACACACACACACACACACACACACACACACACACACACACACACACACACACACACACAAGCTTGGGAACGTAACCCACGTTAACGATTCCCACCACGCTTTACGACTTGACTAGCCATTCTCTTGGCAGCAGGGCAACCTGTCTCGTTCAACCTTGGATCTTTCCCAGTCCTTCGCCAGCGCCCAGATGGCGAAATGCGTACAACAAACGTTTATATAAGCAGACCTAATTACACATCATATGACAGGTTTCCGTCATTTCTATTAGCTAATGCAATATACTATTCAAACTAGGCATTGTGGAACACCCTCTCTACGATTACAGTGAAACCACCTGCTTGCCTAGAAACACTAGCAACTGAATACCACGCTTCACTGAGCGCATCTGCAACCGAGTTGCTGTAATTACGTAACTAAGGCGGTTGGTTAACAATTATGTCTATCTACTGGCTTGACCTTCCTCATTTATAAAATTAAACCTCAGGAAAGTAGATTTTAAACATCCAGAAATAGCAGAAATGCTACAGGCGGGTATCTCAAAACCAAAGATGATAATATTATGGTCCGTTATGCATCTGCAGACAGCCATCAAATTGCAATTTCTCGTATTTTCATAATCGCAGGAACGATATGTTTGACATTTCGTGATACACACACAACGCCGTAGATTACTTCTTCGTTGTAGTCCGGTCTGCTAACAGGTAGTAGAAGAAACATATTCACACCTATACTACTATAATCACATTCAGTAATAGAGTGACAAGTGTTACGTAATATATGTCTAGCTTGTGGCTCATAACATAATTTTGAGTCAACGTGATTGATAACTGTTAGCCATCGACGTATTGACGTTATTGCAGAGCCCATCTGTTCACAGAGAACTTACTAAGTCCCGTGAATCCAGTCCTTTTGTGCTAGGTGATCAAAAATTAACAAAAAGCATACAATAAACTGACACATTTGCATTCATACAACCAATAACTCTGGTGGTGAATTTAAGGTAAGAATTGGTGACGTCAGTCCTTTAAAACACTGACTGATACATGCATGAGATCACGACTGGGGGAATGGATATGCTAAGGAAAAATATAAGAATAGTCACAACTAATACATTTTTTATAACACACACTCGCTACAAACGACATATATGTTAATCAATACGTAAAATAAAAGAGTATATGCTATATTTTGGCCACGTCGCGATGGTCGACGGGTTTTTCTAAGACAGTCGTACAAGACCCAGCTGAATGCAGGACGTAGATGTGGAAGACAGAAGGAGCGTTGGGCTGGTGACACCAGGGAGTGGATGGGACAGTGATACACAGAGAGCCTGAAGTAACCGAGTGTGTTAGAGAAAAATTGTGGAGAAAGCATCCGACACTGAATGGAGAGAGGTTCTTCTACATTTCCACGTACAAACGCCTTTTTACGGTTGGTCTGATGTGCAAAATTGGTTAGGTTTAGGGTTAGGTTTATGGATAGGATTATGGTTAGGGTTATATTGAAGTACTTTGGATACGATTGACATCATGTTTTTACATGCATTTGTACGTGGTCGGGGAACAGGGAACTCTCTCCACACTAAATGCCATATACGTGGAAGAAACAAGAGCTGGGCTGATAACATCAAGTAATGGGTGGGGCTGAGATACACAGAGAGCCTGGAAGCGACGAGGAACCGAGTGTGGCGGAGAAGCGTTGTTGAGAAAGCAACTGATACTGAAGTGACGCAACTACGACAGCCTCTATCAAGGAACAGAGGTGGTCTGTAAGAGTTCCAGTTAAATACCAAGACGTCGTTCTCAATATTATGCAACATTACAACACCATTGATTCGTTCGCGATAGTGATCGCGAGTTTTGTAAAGATTACGAAACTGGGCCAGTCACCAATCGCCATGCTTTGTAATCACGTTTGCGAAAGGTATGATTTAATTATATTTTTAGTTGTTATTATTATAGATGCTCGCTCGCACACGCACTTACTTGCTTAATATAAAATTAACTGCAGGTTATTCAGCATTATTGTCACCATGACCTGCGGCGGTAGCCATCACTGACCACTGTCCACGGATGAACATCAAAGTGGCGGTCCCTAGGGCTGCAACTACCGAATGATAAACAACCATAGTTACACTGTACAATTACGGTTTATTGCAAACAATTAGAACAAATGCGAGCCGCCAGCTAAATGGAACCCCTACGTCCAAAGGCCGCATCTTTGGACCTCCCATGTAATTGTCTGCGTCATCACAAGTAATTGTAATGTAATCACCCCAAGGTGCCCTTGACCCGGAGCCAGGACTGATCCGCATCGAGGATGCATCGTGCACTCCGGGTAGGCCGGCATACATCAGGGATAAACTCCCGATATACCGACATCGAGGATGGACACACGACAGACATACATATATACATACAGACATACAGACATACATACATACATACATACATACATAAATACAGACATACAGACAAACGTACAGTACAGACATACAGACAGACAGACAGACAGACAGACAGACAGACAGACAGACAGACAGACAGACAGACAGACAGACAGACAGACATACAGACAGACAGACAGACAGACAGACCGACAGACCGACCGACCGACCGACCGACCGACCGACCGACCGACCGACCGACCGACCGACATCGTCGAGGATGGACTCCCGATGACCGATAGACTATCCTACAGTTGATCCTCACACCCCAAAAGCCAAAAGCGTCAAGCGAATGATATGATGGGTTAATGCTACAACAGACAAGTACATGTTTTCATAGATCGATATGCCATGGGTTACGCGAGGATGATAAATGACAAAGCAGACAGTGATGACGGCGACAAAGATAGACTAATGACCGATCACACTCAAGGAGGCCTACCCAAGAATAACTTGTCAAAACACTCTTATTTTCGGGTGCTCCGAGGCGTTGATCAATGCACTGTAAAATACACAAAGCATGACCGGTGACAATGTTCATATACAGTGACAATATGTATATGTTTTTTCAATATTGGCCAATCGCAGTGCAGCGAACGTCACACGTGGTGCGGAGAATTACGTCAAATATGGCGGCCTGTAGATCGATTATTCCATACGAACAATTGGTGGCCTTTTTAATATTAAACATCGTCATTAGCACATCGCCACATCCATTTGTTGACGACTTTGGCACGGGTCATCGTTGTTATTGAGACTGCATAATCTTCGGATACTTTGCGCCAATGAGCTTGGGATTCCTAGAATATTATTCGGTGCCATTGAAATGTTTTCTACAATATCTGTACTATCATTTTATTTCCAATAAACGCAGAAACCCAACACATTATCGAAACCAGAATAATGTGACATTTGGTAAGCTCTTATATGATTGCTGAATGGTAATGGCGATCGATATCACGTTTAAGGTTATTCATGCATAACCAATGTATTGCCGCGTAAACGCAAATCCATACGATAAATCTTACACAAGACTAGTCGTATATGCATTGTAGTTTGTGCAGTTTCTCACCAGCCAGGAACTTCGGTCGTTGTAGTAACGCATGTTGTCATGCCCAGCAAACCGATTACCACAGACTTGGCACGGCGTTCTAACACCGTTGACAAGGTGTCGCCAGTCGCCAAGTCATTTACGTCAATGTCGGCAGCTCTGTCACAACACCAATGTAGCGAAATAAGTAGTTTTAAGTTTTAAGTTCACTCACTTGAAAAGGTTTCTTCAAAGAAATTTGTTGATGCATTAGAGTTTGGAATAGAACACGGTGGTTATTACACGTTCACATATATAGCGTCTTATTGTGTTTGTGTGTGTGCGTGTGTGTGTGTGCGTGCGTGCGTGCGTGCCTGTGAATGTGAGTTTGCGTGAGAGGTTTTGCGAGCGTATACCTGTGAAGGCATATGGGGATGTCTGTGTGTATGTGTGTGTGTGTGTGTGTGTGTGTGTGTGTGTGTGTATGTGTATTTGTATGTGTGCATGTTTGTGTGTGTGTTGTGTGTGAGTGTGCGTGTGCGTATGCGTATGCGTGTGCGTGCGTGAGTTCGTGTTGGTAAGCGTATGCGAGTGTTCGTGTGCGTGTATATGTGTCTACGTGTGTGTGCATGTGTGTTCGCGTGAGAGGGTTTGCAAGCGTATGCGTGTGAATGTGTATAGGTGTATATGTGTGTGTGTGTGTGAATGTGTATATGTGTGTGTGTGTGTGTGTGTGTGTGTGTGTGAGTGTGTGTGTGTGTGTGTGTGTGTGTGTGTGTGTGTGTGTGTGTGTGTGTGTGTGTGTGTGTGTGTGTGTG
>CM034539.1:20674909-20747702 GCA_020002185.1 Paraescarpia echinospica | reverse complement strand
ACAGTACCATTAAGCAAACCGATGTATGTACATCATTACAGTATGTAAAATAAAGTGAATATAGTCTATGTTATTAAAACATGCAAAATAGGAGTGAGAGTAGCGTAGTAGTAGCGTTACTTCATGTCCTCTAGTTCAAGTTCGCCACTTATGACATCTATTGCGCTTGGCGGTGACACGTGGTACAAGCCATCGGTACAGCTCGATCGCTTCCTGGACGACTTGCGGCTTGTTTCGTCCATGTTGATCCAGCAGCCCCTGGAAGACTCGTTCAGTGTCAACACGACAGCCTGAATCACGGGGTTTCCTTCACATCCTCTTCACGTTTCTGATGTCTTCCTGATCGACTTCGACTTTGTAGTCGACTGTACCTGCAGCGTTATGAACAACTTAGTAAATGTTTATAACGTGCATTGTGCAACACAATAAACGATTCAATCAAACGTAGGGAACACAACAATGTAAACGTAATAATATCAACGTTTGTATATAAACACATTGCTTAAGTCGATGATGCCTGAAAAATAATAGCCTTGTTTAAAACTACACACAGCTTGCCTGGAGATGTTCACATGTGTGTGTGGTGTGTGGTGTGTGGTGTGTGGTGTGTGGTGTGTGGTGTGTGTGTGTGTGTGTGTGTGTGTGTGTGTGTGTGTGTGTGTGTGTGTGTGAGAGAGAGAGAGAGAGAGAGAGAGAGAGAGAGAGAGAGAGAGAGAGAGAGAGAGAGGAGAGGAGAGAGAGAGAGAGAGAGAGAGAGAGAGAGAGAGAGAGAGAGAGAGAGAGAGAGAGAGAGAGAGAAAGACAATATTCAATTTATTTTACATACTGTAATGAGGTACATACATTGGTTTGCTTAATATAACTGTTGTGACTTAGGAAAAGGTTCCTATCACTCCGCTAGGGATCTTTGGGATGAATACAATTATTAAATATGTACGTCAAATATGCACGGTAAACTTAAATTGCCTTATGCGTATGTGTGCAAATTGCATAGCATTAATGTACATCAATTTAAATGCTACGTTACCATAAATCTCTGGCAAGAAATACAGCAGGTCTGGTTTTCCTCGGACGACCGTGTCGCTTGTGCGTCTTACGCTGAGATGGTGCTGATTCCACTCTCCAGCAATCTGGTCGAGGTCGACTTGAATCAGCTGGGTGAAGCAAAATCGCAAGCACTCCCTACAATGAACGAAGCTGCTTGAATTGTATTGTAGAATTAAATCAGGCCTACCGATATTGTGCAAGTATTGTTTAAAAAAAACTGTTGTAATTAATACATGCTGTACATAACACTGCGTAAACAATTATGTAAGTTAGTCTTTCTGGGTCCTTGCTTTGAATTGCTTATGTTAGTTACCCCGTTCGTTTGCACAAAGACTCACGCTGTTTCAGAAGTGTACAAAATACTGCTTACATCTTAATATCATCGTCGGTTGAAATGATTCCTTGAGACTCGAAGTCTTTCATCAGATTTATCCACCAGTCCATCCCATTGCGTCGAAGCGACAGCCACCAACGTTCAATTCTCTGAAAAAGACATTTAAAATATACATCATGTTCTCACTGTAATTATGAAACAACTAATCGAAAATTCAAACGTGTGAAGGTAATTAGTATTAATATGCATACATTTGATAAGGTACATACCATGTAAAAAAATTATGTTATATATATATATATATAATTAAAATTTTACATGTGTATGTACCATATCAAATGTATGCATATTAATACTAATTACCTTATATATATATACATATGTATATATATATATATACATAGGTAGGTATGTAGGCAGGCAGGCAGGCAGGCAGGCAGGCAGGCAGGCAGGCAGGCAGGCAGGCAGGCAGGCAGGCAGGCAGGCAGGCAGGCAGGCTGGCAGGCAGGCAGGCAGGCAGGCAGGCAGACGGACATACAGAGAGACGGACAGACGGACAGACAGACAGACATACAGACAGACAGATAGATAGATATAGATATATATTATTTAGGTGTATACACCTGGTTTCTATGGGAACTCCCATACACCACACTGCTGTCACGCGCCATGCCATCCAAGTGGTCCCATCTGAAGGCTCGTTGTATGTCCTCCATGAAGACGTTCTCAGTTCCCCGGTCCATCCTGATGCACCGTGGCACGGCTGTAACAAGCGCATCTCACCAATTAAGTGGTACGATTCCATCACTCTTTATTTGTTCATACATACATACGTACATACATACATACATACATACATACATACATACATACATACATACATACGTACGTACATCCGTACGTGCGTGTATGCGTGCATTCGTGCATGCGTGCTTGCGTACATGCGTACATACGTACATACGTACATACGTACATACATACATACATACATACGTACGTACGTACATGCATACATGCGTACATACGTACATACGTACATACGTACATAAGTACATACGTACATACTTACATACGTACGTACGTACGTACGTACGTACATACTTACATGCATGAATGCGTGCATTCGTGCATGCGTGCATGTGAGCATGCGTGCATACGTACATACGTACATACATACATACATACGTACATGCATACATGCGTACATACGTGCATAAGTACATACGTACATAAGTACATACGTACATACGTACATACGTACATACGTACGTACGTACATACGTACATTTATGCTATGCTAGTGAGTGTGTGCGTGCGTGTGTGTGGTTTACATGTATTTTGCATATGTAAATGCCAATAAAGAACACGTTACCACTGATGTCCTCCACAGACTCTATGAAATGATGGGCGACAACATAGGGACCTTTGTTGGTTCTGCCCACCTTGAGCCATAGTATTTTCCTGGAGAATCTGAATCAGCACATCTAGTTTAATTTCATGACACACTTGAACCGCATACATAAAACTATATATATATATATATACACTGTATATATATATATATATATATACATATATATATATATTATTCACATATCTATCAGCCAATGTATTCGGCTGACCACTAGGTTATTATTCAAGTAGTGTTGTTTTGCATCTGACTTTACAAGTAAAATTAAAACTGACTCCAAAACACCCCAAAACTCTTTCATACACAGTATGCCTATTGCGTATGGGTGGTTTGGTTGTCGCAAAGTACCTAAGAGGAAATAAATTGTCACTGTGGCGTCACCTACCGAGTGAAACATATTTTCATTACACATTTGATAACAGAAGAGGGCAGCGTGGTTAGTCATTACATAAACACATCATTAAATATACCAATAAAAAACAAACAATTTGTTATCGCAGAATATACCCTAAAACATTGTGCTATTTTCTTCGATATGATGCTAAACAGAAACAATTACACCTTCCGTTTATATGTGTATTGTTTCAAGGATGTACTAGAATATAGAAGATCATGAAGAATTAATTTAATACTGAATTGCTATTCATATTGTTGACATATTCAAATACATTTAAATTCTACTTCATTTACGAACTTTCCTTTTACTTCTTGTGTTACATAAATATATTTTTAAATTATTTCCAGTAGCCGTGAACATGTGCAACATAGACATGAGTATTTATTTACACTTGAAAGTACCTGCATTGCTGTTGCAACCCTAGCGTAGTCAACTACTTGTCTGCGCCTTAAGCCAAGTCTTTGTAGAAGGCGTTTTAACGTCCGCACACTGCATAACATTAAGTGGTTTACATACACATCTTGCACTAAGCCCGCTTGCTATTAAGTAATTGTGCTTATTGAATGCATTATTATTGAATGAATATATTATATATATATATATATATATATCTCTCCCTCTCTCCCTCTCTCCCTCTCTCCCTCTCTCCCTCTCTGCATGCATCTCTCCCTCCATTCCTACCACCCTACCCTGGTGCGCGTGTGCATGTGTGTACGTATGAATGTATTGAGTTTGTAAACATTAATGCGTACAGTATATTCATGGTTTGATAATCAATACGTTTTAAGCATTCACGACGCAGTTACTCAACAACATACCGTCATTCATTTTACAAATAGCGACTGGAAGTGCAGCAGCTATCTAAACAATTGAGTAGTCGGAGCCTAAGCAACAAATACAAGTTGAAAGAGTATCCTATGTCATCCTCGCAAGCCAGGTCGATGACAACGTACACTACGCCTGGCAGATATCCTACGCAATGTATGGAGGTCAGCTGATTCAAACTTGTAATTAGCTTCGCCGCAACTGTACAAGCCGTGAGAACAGTGCAGACACCCGCCCCACCCGCACCACAATTCTAAGACGAAGCCAGTGATTTCAAGGAATCATAACATCTCAAGAGGGGCTGAACGGTATTGTGTATTCAAATAATTACTTCTACTTGCCCCAACATTGCACATAACATTACCAAAATCAGGTGGTTGAAAATTTGCCGGCACGCAATATTATTGGCTTAGCTTATATTCCGAGTCCCGCAAGGCGATCTGCCGCGGGGTACTGAGACTTGTGTAATCAGCAGCGCCCCTGGCGCGCGAGGATGTAATCTATGAACACATTATGCTTTTTTACTCAGATTATTATATTATTACCATATTATATTTATGAAAAACACACCTGATGGATATTCCGGTGTGGCTGAGTATCGCACAGATTTCAACATTACTGTATCCTGCCACGAAACACTGTCTTACCAAACTGAACTAAAATGAAGATACACACTTTTTATGAAATGCACTATCATGAAAAATTAACGACAAGTTTGCAGCATTTGACCTGGCAATGATGTTACAACTGTATTTATAACAATACAATTGACACACATGTATGCTATACTTATAGGTTTATAATCACACACGGACGCACGCACACACACGCACGCACACACACGGGAATATATTACAGACGTATCTTCCATGGTTGTAATTTACTGGGGGCATGCAAGATACGCGATTCATAGATTGACTGCCTCCACAGTACTTCCATATCAAAGAACAGACAGACACATACAAGATAATCATACTGTTCTAATGAATATGTATGGCTTAACTAGTGGCACCTATTTCAAAACAATAATCGTATCCACATGTGACCACATCAAAGCAGTTGCCTACACACAAGTATGACCAGACAGTCTCAATAATTACCACTTCGTCCCGCATGCTATATTCGGCGGCTTCCTAAATCGCTGCGATTGACAGGCAGTTACACTGTAGCGTATCTATGGTTTGGTAAACTGTGCCTCAGCTATTCGATTCACTTAACTAAAAAGAAACAATTAAACTGTAGACAAAAAAATATGTGACGCAAATGACGACTAAATTCAGTTTTTTCGATGATTTAATGTACCTGCTTCTTGTTAAACCGACTTCGAATATTGTAGCTATTTATAATAATTGAAACATAAACTTGGACACAAACGAACGGCATTTGCAATAAACGAAAGTTGAAAAAAGTGTCGTCTCTTCCCATGTATACAAAATAAGTTGTATATTTTCTACCAAGGATATCCAGATGGAAACAATTTAAAAACTGCAATTTGATCGGTAGAAGAAGTACATATATGTCATGTTATGATATATGTTTGCCCCAGACTTTCGTCACAACATATAGAAGTACGAACACAACAAATTCTGTGCGCAAACCAAATATATATATAACCGTATACGTACAGTCAGCGTCATCAGCCATCATCACATGCTCTGAACACAAAAAGGAATGCGTTTAATAAAATACAAATGGCTGCCTAAGTCTCGTTTTCGGCGTACGCATGCTCATTGCGGCACCTTTATAATGTATACCATCGCATCGCGCATCGCATCGCGCATCGCATCGCGTATCGCATCGCATCGCGCATCGCATCGCACATCGCATCGCGCATCGCATCGCGCATTGCATCGCATCGCGCATCGCGTATCGCATCGCGCATCGCATCGCGTATCGCATCGCGTATCGCATTGAGCATCGCATCGCCCATCGCATCGCGCATCGTCCATCGCATCGCGCATCGCATCGCGCATCGTCCATCGCATCGCGCATCGCATCGCGCATCGCGCATCGCCCATCGCATCGCGCATCGCTCATCGCATCGCCCATCGCATCGCCCATCACATCGCGTCATCGCCCTATGGCGCTGCAGGTTGCCACACAAAAACGCGATGGCCCTTCTCGGCCATCATAGACAACTATGCATTCTTTCGTCCAGTACCACGTTATTGAAATAATGCATACTTTTTTGTGATTGTGTTCATTTAGGCAATGTTTCATATATAAATGGTTATCGAACTGTTTTGAAATAACAACTAACATTTTAACATTCGCGGTTTTTATGACAACCGATAATCCGTTGCATCTCGTTTTAACTCCCATTTCATACATAACTGTTAATCATACATACCGGGTTAATCTACCAATGCTTGCCCGGGTCTCGTTTGTTAAGTATAACATGTCTGCATTGCCGCTACTAAATCGCCCAAGTGAAAGGCAATAGTTATCGCTTTAGGTAGCCACGGCGATGGTCGAGTAAAGTGCGTATCTCGTAGAGCCGTCGAAGGCTGCCAGGTCAACTCTTAAGGTATAGCTTGTATGCGACGTAATGTCGTGTATATAATCATTGCCTGAAAATACATGGAATAATACTGCACAATATGCAATGTCTAAAACATGCACAAAAACAAAGAACACAAACCACAACATCATCACTACCAATAAAACAAACGTGAAATATATTTCATAATACGCCATAGCACAATACAGCTGTTCAATACAAATGTTTATTTGACCAACGTGCCAAGTTAAGATTGTAAATTTCATTACAAATACTTGTTTACGATACAGTCAATAGCATATAACAAAACACTATAGTCATATCTGATATAATTAGTTACTGGCATAGTAAGTAGGTTCACATCAGTCAAGTAAAGTTAATCACCAAGTAGGCCTAATACTAATTTATGTGTCTCAAATATTGGCTTGTAACAATGGACCCCGAATTGATGCTCCAGTTTTGAGGCGACAATTTAGCAAGCATACGAAGTTTTTTCCTAATATAGATTGCATGACTGCAAACACCAATGTATGCTTTTAATAACAAGGACATTGTATATAATATAATTTATTGACTTTTGAATGTAAGCCTAACAAGAAAAAAGGGAAATAACGTCACAGGAAAAAGCCACAAAGTTTAATAAATATATATTTTGTATTTACAAAGTTCAAATGTTAAACACATTTGAGTGCATATGCATTTTAATAATGAAAATTGAAGATAACACACATATATCCACTAAAAAGGAAACTTTGAAAAAGACACTTGTAAATCGCACTTGTGCTCCATTTTTAATGAATATTTGCAAGATTGTGTCATTTTGTTCATAATATATGACGGAAGTATCCAAACAACAATAGGGCCTAATACCGAGCACAAGCTTCGAAGGATCCAGCGAAGGATTTAGCACGTGAGATGACATCGTCCCTCATGGTAATACAAATGTCACTTGTAGTGCTGTCACGCCATAGACTTGTAGTGTCAAAACATAAAGGAAGCCGGTGGTCGTGTCGCCAGTGCGACACTTTGCCGATGCAGTAGTTAATACAGACAATACTGTTGTTCCATTGAACATTCACCATGACCATGAGTATGCAAAGTTGCCATCGCTGTCCAGCACGCCTTTTCCGACTGACCCTGACAGTGACCATGGCAGTTCTGTCACTGTAGACGACCCTTCGGATGTCCCAGTCTCACTATCGCCATCTTCAGACGATTCTGTCTGCAACAGTGAGAAGAGAAACATTGAAGCGAGTGATGCAGAATATGTTGTAGCAGGTGACAGCGATATCACTGATGTTGACTCAAGCGGTTGTTACATTAATGGGAAAGAGAGAAAGTTTGTAATTTGTGAGAAAAACATCATTTAACTTGTCTGCACCTGCTAAAACACCAAATTGCAATAAACCACTTATTTCAAAGCCTAGCATCACAGTGAATGGGTTTGCAGTGGTTGTGACCACAGAATGTGTTGATGGTCACTCGTTCATGTGGCACTCGCAACACAAGATTGGTAACATTTATGAGAGTAACTTGTTGACACCAAGCGTCCTCTTCCTGACCGGACATTCATTCACTGTGTACAATTTGGTCAACCTAATGAACCTATGCACCTTGTCACTCCGCCAGTGCTACAACATACAGCGGGCATACATACTGCCAGAGATAGAGGACATGTGGACATGCCATTCAGAGGCCATCATGTCAGCTCTGGTCAGACAGAGCGTGGTCGCATCAGGCGATGCAATATGACAATCCAGGACACAACGCTACATTTGGCATTTACTTCATCATGGACACTGACAGCCAACTCATCATTGCTCAAGAAACTTTTCGGGTCACAGAGGTCAAGAACAGTTACTGGATGGAAGTGGAGGGCTTCAAACGCTGCTTAGACAACCTGACTGACCATGGGGTGAAGATCACCACACTTGCCACTGACAGACATTCCAGCATTAGAAAGACTTTGTTAGAGGATTACCAAGAAATATAGGTTGTTGTCTGCCAAGAAAGTTGAGGTTGTCCCTTCGATAGGCACAATTGCCAACCACATGTGGTATTGCGCATCAGCTTGTGGTGGTGATCCCCGCTTGATAAAGGAGATGTGGACCTCGCTCCTCCATCACATCAGGAATTCCCATTCATGGACAGCGGGTGCAGAGTTTTACCGGTAGTGCAGTCATGCAACGTATTCACAACCATGGCTCACTGAAGGTACAGAAGCCTTCACTCTCCAGAATGCTATACTGGACTGCCGCCTACTGTATGATATAGAGAGCATTGCGAAGTGCGTTAACACTGGTGAACTGGAGAGCTTACACGCCCTCTTCCTCAAGTATGCACTCAAGTTCAGCCGTCAAGGCATCATAGCAAGACTCCACTTGGTCACCATTGACCACAACACAAATGCAAGGTAAGGCTTGTGATATCAATAGTGTTGACATTTGATGTTACAAAATAATGTATCAGTTGCTTAACAAAGCTGCACACTTTAGAAATCCAGCATTGCATTAGGAAATCAACTGAAATGACTGAAAATACAACCAAAAACCAGATATATCCGCATTATTTAAGTTGGCGTAAATTGATTCGATTTCGAGCGTGAACCGGAAGGGAGTTTGATGATGTGTCGTTCAGCGAATACACCAAAAATATATAACGAAAGCAATAAATTCGTTAAAAATGTATCTCAAAACACAAGCGTAAAACCGTGTGGTTTTCCTACTACGCCGTCGACAATTTCCCAGTTTCAGTTCAGACCCACAGCTTTTTTGCTTGAGCTCCTAGTCTTGACATACACCAGGTCACTAATGTAGGCTGCTTGACAAAGCTTGCTCCTGGTTCTTCAGTTTGAACCACACCATCTACGCGAGATGTGTGCCAGTCCTCATTAGATACATTAATGAATTGATTAATTTGTACAATATCAACCCACATATCAATGTTGAATTCAGCAATGACTACTTCACAATTCACAAAACGAGCATTATCATTTATGGCCACTGATCAGGTTGATGGACAACCCAAATGCTGCTGTAAGAAGTCTCTGTGGAGCTGTGGTTAGCAGTTGGCTTCCCAACCCCCTCGCTTCTCAAGCAGACATTTTTAGCGGAAGTTGGGTCGAAGCCGGCGACAATGACTGCATCGTTTGAAGCAGAGGCCGGCAACCTTTTTGTACGGAGGGCCAAATAAGTGACTTGAGCTAGGTCAGCGGGCCACACATTTATTTTATAATATTGGTTATCATTAGCCCAATCTTCATGAAAACTGGTATATTATGTTACGATGCGTATAAAGTATTTATATAGGCATTCCATCTCATATGCGCTGACGCTGACATACACATTTTGGCAGCGTATAAATGAAGATGTGTTATTAATTATTGTGAAATATCAATGGCTAATTAAATATAATATTTAAAATACACATTATGAAGGTCCGGGTTATCGTCATGAAACTGACATTTTGACTAAGGGCTCCACGACCAAATGAGCTTGGCATGTGTGATAGTTTAAGAAACTGTTCCGTCGACATTTGGTTGCAAAATACACCTCATTTCATGTAAATGAGTAACACAAAAAAATGCATCTCCCACAATGGCAACATGATCTCAAAAATGGAAACGAACGATAAAAAACGAACCAGATCTGATGACAGAAGTTCCATACATTGGACATATGCTAACAAGTGAAGGACTCCGAGCAGATTCGAAGAAAGTGGAGGCAATCGAGAAGATGCCAAGACCAGAAGACGCCAAGGCAGTACAGAGGCTTATTGGGACTGTAAACTACCTTGCAAAGTTTGTGCCACATCATTCTGACAAACTTGTACCCCTGAGGCGACTGATGGACAAAGACAAAGAGTGGAGTTGGCTGAGTACACATCAGGAGGCATTTGACGTCATGAAGAAGGAGCTCACAAGTACCCCAGTACTCCACTACTACGATGTCAGAAAGCCTGTGTTCATTCAGAAGGATGTCTCTGTGCATGATTGCTGCAGGATGGGCTTCCTGTGGTATATGCATCAAGAGCACTGACACAGACAGAGAGACAATACGCTCAAATCGATAAGGAGTTTCTAACTATAATATTCACCTGCGAGAAGTTCGACCAATATGTGTATGGAAGAGATAAGGTGCAAGTGCTGATTGATCACAAGCCATTTGAAGTGATCTTCAGGAAATCTCTCCCATTCGTACATATTACAATGTACGACATGAACTGGCTGTTCAGAATGGACTGGTGTTCAAGAACTGCTGGAGTGGTGCCGAACCAGTTTACGAAAGAACATCATCGCCACGGTACACCGTTCGCATCAGGGTATACAGGGTTGTATACGCCTCGCCAAAGATGCTGTGTACTGGCCGTTGATGAACCAGGAGATCACTGATTACGTCACTCAGTGTAGTGTGTGCAACAGACCAGAACAACCCATTGAGCCCATGATGCCTCACGACGTTCGAAGCAGGCTTTGGGGCGAATGTTGGTGCTGACTTGTTCGAACTGCACGGACAGCACTATCTACTGTTGGTTGACTAGTACTCCAACTTCTTCGAGCTGATGAAACTCAGTTCGAGTACGCGCACAAAATGTGTGATCGATACAATGAGATCACACATACATGGAGTACCAGAAGTCGTGATGTCAAACAACGGGCCGCAGTTTTCTTGTGCTGAGTTCAGAGAGTTCGCGCAGAGATAGGACTTCGAGCACATCACAAGCAGTCAGTTATATCGCCAGAGCAACGGGCAGGAAGAACGAGCAATACGAACGGTGAAGAATCTAATGAAGAAAGCGATTAAATATAGGAGGCTGGTCTGTACACTGAGAGGCACGCATTGGACAGATCGTGTTATCGGGTATACAGCCAATAATGGGTGGCAGAAGACAATACTACAGGAATTACAGAAGAATGGCCATCAACACACTGGTACCGAAGTTATGTATGGAGGAAGGAGTCGGATTCGTAGATATGTGGGCAAGCTTTGTAGGGAGAGAAAAATATGTTTATGAGTGACGGGCTACGTTTGACAGGAAAAGGAGCAGCAGTTCTAGGGAGCGAGTTGATTAGATGCATAGGTGATGGTACAGGCACAGTTGAGTATTTAAACTAGATGCACAGGGGGGATACGTAGAGTCGCCTCAAAGAAATAGTACATACAAATCTACAAGGAAAGGTTCAATAAATATCGATGAATTTAGATGTGTTTGCTTAAATGTCGGAAACAGAGTAAATTAGAGAACCGATTTAGACATCATGATAGCAGATATAGACACCGATATAATAGGCATCACAGAATCATGGGCACACGAACACATGGTAGATGTTGAATTAGCTCTATCGGGTTATGCCATGTTTAGAAAGGACATACAAGATAGAAGAAGAGGCGGAGTCATTATGTATATTAAAGAATCCATGCAGGCATATTAAGTACAAATGAAAAGGGAAGCAGATTGCGAGGAAGCTACTTGGTGCAACATGGCTACCAGAAACTGAACATTAACAATATGCCTAGTTTATTGTAGTCCTAACATAAGACAAGAGGATGATGTAAAACTGCACAATGCCATAAAGGAGATACATAAAGGGGAATGTGTTATAATGGGTGATTGTAGTCATGGACATATTCAGTGGAAATCACTAGAGCGTGCTGGAGGTGATGACCAACAGTTTCTACTTCTAATACAGGAATGTTTCCTTACCCAATATGTTTTGGAACCAACCAGAGGTGGAAATGTGTTGGATTTAGTGTTCTCTTCTCAAAATGAATTAGTTGATAATGTTAAAATACATGAACCTTTGGGATCAAGTGATCATAATCAGATCCATTTTAGTGTAAAAGAACAATCAGGGAGTAATGATAAAAAGCGATGGAGGAGAAACTTTAACTAAGGCAAATATAATCAGATGAGAAAATAGTTAGTACTCATAGATTGGACTAACTTAATGAAGGACAAGACAGCAACAGAATGTTGGACCATTTTGAAAGATGAGATTGAGGGCATTATTGAAAGATTTGTTTCCCTAAAAAAACAAGGGAAACGATATAGAGAGAAACACCTATCGATAGAAGCTATACGAAAGATTGCTTACAAACAAATTATGTGGAGAGTTTACAGAAACACTGGAAATATAGAAGACTATAACAACTACAAAGAGCCCCTTAACCTAGCAACGAACGAAATTCGAAAATCCAAACAAACCTTTGAGCACTGTACTAATTTAGTGTCTATATTTTGTGTGCTGATATCACGTGGCGTCCGCGCTTAGGTGGTAAGCAAAACGGGCTTGTTAGATTGAAAATTAAATATTGGTATTCCTATTTAAAAAGTTAGCTATCAAGTTATAAAGTCACAATACGCTCTAACATTCCAGTCTGACAGGGAATGTTTCCAAACGGTATTGCGTCTTACCTATCTGTCCATGGATTGATCAATTTGAAGTATTCACCTTTGTTAAATAATAATTTTAAATTGTTTAGAATAAATATCTGGTCATAGTTTGTTCGCGGAGTAGATGTTTCCAGAGGTAAGGCCTACCAGGCATCGCTGGCCCCCAGGAGCATAACGCGAGGTTTCTTTTCTTGTTGACATCGTGGCACATCTCAATCAACTCATGAGACGAGAATATATACCAAAGAACTCTTGGTTTGTTTCTTCCAATTTGTTTCTTCTTTCAAGATGCAAGTTGCAACTGTGGAATACACAACTATTGCACTTCTCAACACTCCTGAATACGAACCAGAAAGGTTGGACACGTACGCCGCATTCATTGAGCTGCTAAGACGGGAGTTTGCAGAGCGTTTTATGGATCTCCGAGTTCGTATTTGCTCTTATTTTACAACCCGTTATAGTTGACGACGTACCGAAAGTTATATAGATAAGTTCACCAAAATGTAATGTGGCTCTGTGGCACTCAAAATGACATTCATTGTGGTGTATAGTGCAACCAAACGCATTTGTCAACTGAACAGTGTCCTAAGATATCATACACGCTAAAACTTGCCATTTGTGTTTCATAATAATAACCACTAATCTTTATTTATACACTGCCAAACTGTTTCCATTTTTGTTTACCATTTAGTTTCTGCTGTTGACAATTGCGGCACCGCATGCACGAGTTAACCATTTTAACATAACCCCACCAAAGAGAAGCCACCTGGGGAATGACTGACAATAAATATGTCCACTGAAAAAGTAACTAACTCTAAATAACTATCTTTGTTTTTTTTAGTACACGCCATTTGGTAGATGAGAGGACAATGGTCCCAGGAAGCGAATGGACGTAGAAAGAGACGAGTGGACCTCGGCACGTCAGAGAAGATACACTTACAAGACCCGACAGTTGGCTTATTAAATAATTATCTAGACAATAACTTGGATAGGTTAGTATTTAGATCTAACATAACATGTTGTTATGAAACCGAACATTTAGAAGTGTTACGCTTGAGAATACCAACTATAATTGATAGACACGCATGTTCTGAGATTCCCACACACTCGTGCACCCACTCACGTACATACAGTGATGTGCGGCACAGTCCACACTCTTAGCAACAAACACGATTTCGCCTACTTTGCTTCCGCTAAAGCAGAAACGGTTAACACCTTCACATAGACACTTGTGTTACCTACATAATACTAGAATAACCGTAACTACATATATAAAAAAATGAACATTTAGTGACAGACCTACTAGTCTAGTCGGAGGAGGGGGGTATCGTGCACCCCCGGAAATCAACTTCTAATCGGCGTCTCTAGATCGGAAAAAAATGCGTAGAAACCGATGAGCTATAACAGTCGTCCGGATGTCCCACGTATCATTTTTATGCACATCAGTGCCGCCATTAACGATAAAATCAAAAATTATATGTTTCAATATATATCTGCCAATATTGCAGATAACTGAACAAATAAGTTGTCCAGATACGTGTTTTGAAGGTCAAAATTTTGTTATTTTTGCGATCACAGGTCAAGGTCACGTGTTAGGGGGGTCATTTCCAGGTGTTTTAAATACAGAAATTCTACTAAATTAATTTATTAACTCATTTATTGAAGTAGGTAACAGAACAGAACACGTTTTCAAACATTGCAAGGGAAGTGTTCTCCACTATTAGGTCCATCACTCATCATCGCTTTCAATGAAACCGTCAAAGTCAAACTCGTCCTCCTCTTCTTCTTCGTCCTCCTCCTCCTTCTTTGAGAGTTTCGTCGAGGTGATCTCGATTGCACGACTGGGTCATACTGAGAAGCGCAGCGGGGTCTGCGATGGGGATGTTCTCCTACTCGGCGAATCGCTCCATTAACAGCCTCTACTTTTAAACAGACTCCCAGATCGAATGTATTCAGGACCCACTTCTGACCCACCTCAGCCGTGGCTACCTCCCAGCGCTTCAGTAGCTCGCGAACAACTGTGTTTTCAGTGATCGGTTGATGGATGGGCGTGATGTTGTCCACTGTTGATTTTCTGGGCGGGGGAGTCCCGGTTGCAGAGGTGAAGCCCCGTAGTCCAGGCACGAGCTGCTTGCCGCTGCTTCCGATATACCTGCTGAAGAGCCAGACATAATACTCTTGCATCTTAGTAGCATAGATGGCGTCGTTCTCTGCAGGGGGTTGAATGATGAGCCATCGGGAAACTTTGGGCCAACGCGAATGAAGTGCAAGCGTGGGAGAGCTTTTGGTTTGTTGACTTTCAGGCTACGCTGTTGCGACTTGTCGATGATAGGCAGCGGTCGGAGCTTGGGGCTCTCGAACCCAGGCCTGACCTCCTGCACCATGATTCCCCAGCACTGTTGACAACGTTGCTGCCGTGTACATTCGTAGTGGTTTTATTCAAGTTGTCCCACTCACATTGGAAAACGACGTTGCCCTATCCCGTCACGATTTGGGGCGTCAGATAGGTTGAGACTTCGTTCTGGGCCTTGGCCAGGGCAGTTTCCAACTCTAAGCCAAAATTGTGGCCCTCAGAGTGGCCAAGCCTTTGCAATATCATGGTGAGTTGCTTGCTTCGGAACAAGTGCCTGACAGTCAAACAGAGAAGCACGTGTTTTGGTAACTTACATTTTCCCTCCGACACTGCACGGCACATGTCTTGCCCGATGGAGTATACCAGACGCTTCATCTTTTCGCTCGTCTCCATGCCTTCCTTGCCGGCCATAACCATGATGAGGAACCGGATGAGGTCTGGAGGTAGGAGCTTTTCAGGATTGAGCTTCATGTCGTCGGCTGTTGGCGGCCACGGTAGGCCTTCGGACTCTCTTAAAGCCCGTAGGATATTACGACGAAGAAGGAGAGCGACGTCTTGGTTATTGTCTGCGCTTCCGAGAGTGTAAGCTCGTGCAAGAGCATTAGAAACGGTGATATTCGAGCTGTACACGAGCCAGAATGAAATGGCATCAGCTTTGTCGTGATCGACCTTCGTGAAGTAGACATGGTCCTTGATTGGGTCATTCTGTAGGCATTTCAGTAGTTTCTTAGCGCGATAGGCCGAGCTCTCGTATCCATTCCGTTTCAGTTCGTCGACATAGAGCAAGTGCAAGGAAGATAGCCGTAGGACCTCATTCTGCCTTCTCGTAGGCGGCTGACATGCGAGCTTGCTCGGTATCCTTTGCTCCTTCGGCTCTGCGAATCCCGCGATCGTAGTTAGCGAACGCTGTGCGGAAAGATCTCAAGCATGATGGATGGTGTTTGGCCTCACCAGCAAAGAGGTCTTTGTTTTTCACCTGTCGATGCAGTCGAACTAGACCCATTTTCTCGGCCCGTGATTCGATATGCTCCCATGCATTTTCTCTGTTCTTCCAAGACGAGAAGTCTCCAGCTCGCTCAATTTTGTGATCACCATCTTTGATCTCTACTTTGTCACAGAAAATGCACTCTGCTGGGAAGGTGGGTCCAGCGGAACCCGCTGAAGACAATTTACGAGGGAGTGATGCCATTGCGAGGTTGATGCTTCGGGTTCTGTATCATCTCGCAGAAGATTTAACAATATTTAACAGTAAAGCGCTGATAACACTGACGGTGATACCCAGCACTTTCCAGGTCATCAGGGAGAGTTGTAGGAGTCGGGTCGCACGCTGATTGCAATATATACACGATATGGGGACTCATGTTGGTGGATTCCGGATCTTATGAAGCTGCTGTAGTTTTTCACTTGCAGTTCCTTTGATTTCACCGAGGGGTGTAAAACTACCATGATCAGACATGGATAGCACATGAAGGATGCATGTATGCGGAGAGTGTTTGGGGGCTGCAGGATCTGCGCTCCGGTCACTTTTCTTTTGGGCATGATGGCTTAATGTCCACTTCTACCACTATTGTTTATCTGGAATGGGAAATAGAAGTCACCATTAATATTAAGACAAACAATAAAACATTAAAATAACACCATTTATTAAATTATTGCCCTCAAAAAACCTTCGGTCTACTTATTTCCAATACAGCTAAAAATAAAATTATTTTCGGTAATGCTGGCACTTTATAGAATTTATATGTTAATATGTTACATTGATCTTTGATGGAATAGTACATAATACATATTTTCATTTCCATATATAATGTGTTTTTTCTAGGGAATCTGGCCAAAACATAACAGCTGCTGATGTGTGTGTGTGTGTGTGTGTGTGTGTGTGTGTGTGTGTGTGTGTGTGTGTGTGTGTGTGTGTGTGTGTGTGTGTGTGTGTGTGTGTCAAGCATTCAGTACGCGACCTTTCCTGTGTAACCACCGAGGAAGTGAAGGTTTCAAAAAGAGCTGTGAGCATACAGGGAGTGGCTAACCAAATAACTCAGATCGAAGACAGACGACCATCCAGTGAAGAGTCGTCAATCTTCGGATTTGGTTTCATCAGAATTAATCACGATATTCGGGAAACCGGAGTTGGTTGAATATCATAATAAATTACACGTTATTCAGGACAGGATAGTATCAACGAATGTTCTCATTCGTTTTCGTTCACGTTATACTTATTTGTCGAATCTGTCGAGGCCAATAAAACAGTTGCATAAATAGGCCACGCTAGAGGCGACACACGAACTAGTTATTTTATACTCGATAGGGGACGATTACGTCGAATGTGGAGGGTATTGTCGTGAACTTGCAGTTCCTTTGATTTCACTGAGGGGTATAAAACGACCATGATCAGACATGGATAGTACATGAAGGATGCGTGTATGCGGAGAGTGTTTGGGGGCTGCAGGAGCTGCGCTCCGGGTCACTTTTTCTTTGGGGATGATTAATGTCCATTTCTACCACCACTGTTTATCTGGAATGCGAAATAGAAGTCACCATTAATATTAAGACTAATACAAAACATTAAAATAACAATTTTTTTTAATTATTGCCCTTAAAAACCCTCTCTCAACAGATCTGCAATATTTATATTTTTTAATCGATTTTTCGGTAATGGCGGCACGACTTTGCGTACTAGTATGCCACGGACACGTGTGGTCACTTTAAGAATAGTTTTATTATGATCTTTGATCCTCAAAACATGTGTCTAGACACCTTATTTGTTCAGTTATCTGCAATATTGGCTGATACATAGTGAAACATAGATTTTTATATTTTGTTCGGTAATGGCGGCACTGATTTGCATAAAAATTATACGTGGGACATCCGGACGACTTTTTAACACAGCTCATCGTTTTCTATGCATTTTTTCCGATCTAGAAACGCCGATTAGAAGTTGATTTCCGGGGGATGAACGATACCCCCCTCTTCCGACTAGACTACACAGATTATGCAACTTTCGTCATACGGGGCAATATATCTGATAACAAATTGAAAAACTAAATTGTAAAACAAATTACACAACACTTGCGTTATTATGTATTGCAAAATTAAAATATAAATTGGATTTCCTTACATGAAATAGATTTGAAGAATGTTATGCTGAATATTAATTTGATCAGCTTATGAAAGAACAATTCCATTGTAATTTACAAAGGCGGTGCGCTTTGTTTCACAACAGGGGTGCGCTTTGCCTGCATGGCGAAATTTGCAAAACATACAATAAAAATGTAAGCGACATTATTGCTGGCATTATCTAATGCTGCTGTCATGGCAAAATATATGTGACATGTGAAAGGCTATTTCACGTTTTTCTTTAGTTAATGGAACCTGTTCAAAAACAGTAACATTTATTTTAATAATATGAGCACTATTTATATAAATATGGGTATAAAATACACCAATAAAAGTAACAACGTTGACCCAGATTACTACTACAATTACAACCTCTACTACTACACACACGCACGCACGCAAGGACGCACGCACACACACGCGCACACATACACACACGAACGCACGAAATCATTGCTACAGTAGTTTTCTGTTGCATGTTCGGGGCTACACGAGTGTCTATGTGGCTGTAAGGAAAGGGGCGGATCACTAATTTATCAAGGAAAGATCGACTGTCAGACGAAAGCACTTCTTTTCTCTAATCTAATACCTTTTTGGCATACTTGTGTGAAGGTTGAAGAAATGCGCAGTTATATAAAAAAATAAATTTAATATTTACATTTTGAAATTCCATTAGTTAAGTATGTTTGAGAAATGTGCAAAGAAGAAGAAAAATAAACAAGACATCTAGGAAAGTAAGTAACAAATCTGGCTTGCTCCACATTGAAACTGTTGCCATGACAGGCAATTTACAATATACATCGTTTGCGAACTCCATTTTTGGCATGTCTTGCCTGACTTCGTGGTTTGAACATGTCCGCGGTATTCACGACCTTCAGGGGTTGATAGACACTCTCCTGGTGCAGCTACAAGAAGAAGAACAACAGAAAATAAGCGGTAGCACATAATGCATATATTATGAGTGTGTGTGCGTGCGTGTGTGTGTGTGATTGTAAAATTGTGTGACAGTGTGTGTAAGCAATAAGTTATAATTAGAATAAAGCATGGCATTATTATTTGAATAACCTCCACGCTGATGATACATAGAAACTTGAAAAGTTACTAAAGCGTCTTTCCTTAGGCAATAACGCGTCCAGGTATCTATCACATATTCGAGGGAGGTTATCATTTCATAAAGCATGTGACATGTATTGTAGAGCAATTGGTGAGTAAATGTGCATAAGAGGAGGCCTGACAAGACGAGAGAGAGAGAGAGAGAGAGAGAGAGAGAGAGAGAGAGAGAGAGAGAGAGAGAGAGAGAGAGAGAGAGAGAGAGAGAGAGAGAGAGAGAGAGAGAGAGAGAGAGACAGGGGGAGAGAGAAAGAAAGAGAGAGAGATCGGCCAAGAAGTACGGTCGTATAGGGCACAACGGACACACAGACAGAACACAAACAAGCAGACAGGCAGGAAGACAGACAGACAGACATACAGACAGACAAACACACACACACACAAACTGAGAGGCAGGCAGACAGTCAGGCAGACAGACAAGCACACTGACAGGCAGACAGACAGACAGACAGACAGGCACACAGACAGACAGACAAACTGACAGGCAGACAGACAGACAGACAGACAGACACACAGACAGACTGACTGACAGACAGACAAGCAGACAGACAGGCAGACAGACAGTTTTTACGCTGAGATTTATAGATTATGCTAAATATTAATAGCGTACAGTAATGATAACTAACATAGACAAGGGTTGCCGTTACAGGTCCGTGATTCAGTGTGATTTCCAAAACATTCGGACGTTGCGCTAGCACAGATACGGGTCTTCAGCTGCCTTCCAACGCCACACGTGACAGAGCATGACGACCACTGCGACCACGGGCTCCAGCCGTCAGGTCGGACAGGTACTGAAAAAGAAAAATGACCCACTCATTAAATACAATCAGTGATCTACAATTCTTTGTGTGCGTTTGCGAGTGTGTGTGTGTGTGTGTGTGTGTGTGTGTGTGTGTGTGTGTGTGTGTGTGCGTGCGTGCGTGCGTGTGCGTGTGCGTGCGTGCGTGCGTGTGGTGTATGGTGGTGGTGATGGTGGTGTGTGCGTGAGTGTGTGTGCGTGCATGCGTCTGTACGTGTGTGATTTTTTTGTACACAAGGATGCATTTTAAATACTTGACAATTAGATTTGATGAATTTCGCCACATCTTAACGAGGCTTAAGCGACAACAGCAGCCGCAATATTACTGTTATTGCGATCAACAGTAGTAATTAAACGATACATACACTGGACGTGCCGGTTTGCCACAGCCTCTTCGTGCCTTGTCAGTTGTTCTTGTTGTTCTTCCATAGAATTGTTGAACAGTTGTAGCAGTTGTTCTAATTAGTCCATACGTTGTCTAAATTTGAGTGCTGATGGTCCTGCAGCCGTTCCACGGTGTCCTGGAGGCGAGCCACTATCGTCTTCAACGCACTCAGCTCACTGTCTTCGTCGGAACAGTGATTCCTGGTACACTGCGACCTGACTGGAGCTAGGTATATGATGCACGCGACAACACCCACCGCCAGTAGAGAACACACGAGTGGACCCATTGCTGCTCATTATCTCTTCGCCGTCAAATGTCTGTGTGCGATAACGTCGCACGTTGTCTTATGCATTAGTCTGAGTAAAACACCGTGGAACTTCTCGGTCGGGCACTCCTAACGATACCCCTTTTATGAAGTCACTATTTTAGATTAGGAAATTCTGTCTTCTACGCCGAGCGACAACGATGAAGAACATCAAGTATGTACAACTAGTTACATCAACTACGCCTTAAAAATTACATATTATGACGAACTATGGAAGTATTCCAAATATCTTCATATTATGATGTAATTCATTTGCTAGAAGCATTAAATGGTGCCCTTTATTTCATGTTGGATATATTGCTTTGTCGGTTGTGATATCGATGTTTTCGTTACCCGCTATTACATCGCGAGCAATGCATCTTTACGGAACAACCAGTGCCGTTCAATTTCTAAATGTCCCTTTGTGATAACTCGCTTGTTCAACGTAAAGTAAACTTGTAGAAAGGACTTTCGGTAAGGGGTGCCTACGAAAATAAAAGTTTCTGAACTAGGCTATAGCATTGGACGTGTCATTTACTGTGACATGTCGGACGAGGCGGACATTCAAGCCAGTTACAATGCGTATTTGAAATGTATTGGATACATATATATATATATATATATTATATATTTCCTTTTGGTGTCTTGTTCGAAAGTCAAATAGACCTAGTGTTGCCAGCTAGTGTCCGATTATTTCCCATGTAGACAGTTGTATGTAAATCATACAGGCTTTACATAAGTAATCAAGAAAGTAACTTTAGTTTTATTGCAACACAATCGCACAACATCAACTGTACAATATATTTGAATACTTTCAGTAAACCCTAACGTTATGTTATATTGCTTGGTAGCCGCTTGGCTTAAAGTCGTCTTCAGTGACACCATTTATCATATTATTATTACTCCTTAATTATAATTATTCTATTTCACATCAAAACATCATCATCAGTCCATCATGTGACATATGGCAAGGAACTGGGAAATTCTTAATTTTTTAGTATATGTAAATGAGTAGAAATGCATTAGTCAAATTATATTTGAACTTCTACTGGGTTAATTTAAAACTAGTAAAAGTACTTGAAGATAGAGAGTGACTTGTAATTTCATAATTTAAATACAGTCTAAGCATCAAGGATATAAGCATTACACTTGATGAAGATACGGATCACACATTAACGTGTTTTTAACAACCAAACAACACGCAACACAATACGTTATCCGGCTAAATGGTTATCTATTCACACAGGAGTAAAACAGTTTGTAGACCCATTAATCAACAAAGCACGGCATAGTTTACTGTTCAACGATCTGGCTCCAGTCCAATGCTCCAGTCACGTCCACGATGTTATAATCTTGATTCAAGTGTCCGAGGCAATGCGATGACGCCACTCTTAGATTAAGGTTTTAGAATTGCTTTCCTGGCTACTCGTGATACAATCGCCTTACGACATTATCGATTATCGCAATAGTTCAGCAATATTGATATTACTATCGCAGTACCGTTGCAATAAGTAAAACTATCACCGACATTCGTCAAACATTGCACCGACGCATGTCGCCGGCACATCAGAGATACGTTATTTCCGTTCTAGAATTGATCTTTTCCAAATGTCGACGTCGTTCCCGCAATTTCTGTACTCACGGAAGACTGAACAATATAACTCCACTGAAGGTGATCACAGCTCCAGTAATGATGAATGGCACGTCATAGCTTTGAGTCATGTCGTAAATCCAAACTGCAAGTAGAACGTATTATGTCTGCAACTAGGACACATTCAGTGTGCAAGTAGGATACATTCAGTTTCAATAAGATATATTCAATTTTCTTGTAGTATATATATTCAGCCTATACGCAACAATTAGAGCAGAGTAAGCCAGCAAATTAGTTCAACCAGCATTTGTTTTAATATATATCATTTAATTTGCATTTACAAGGAATTTGGCTTACAAGTAAAAAGAAATTAATTGTATGTAGAATTAACACATTCAGTCCTCGTTCTGTCGTGTCTGTAAATACAATAAACGTTAACAAATAAAACAAAGGATAAATTATATGTTCTTTAAATAGGTTCTACCAGACACATTTGGATGTAACAAGTGTCTTAAAATTAGTGGTTCTATTTTAATGTTCAGTATTATGTGTCTTAAAACCAGTGTTTAGTTTTTAATATATGAATATACATTTATTTTATCGCTTGTACAGCGCATCGATCCACTTTGCAGGAATTAGCGCTAAAGAAATACCGTATTATATTTTTATTATTATTATTGTTTTGCTACAATTATGCTAATAAATTGAAATGTCAAGTAGACAGTAAAGTACTTCATCATACATTTAACCTGATCAAAAACCCACTCAGTCACACTTAAAAAATAAAATTGTTTGCTGATACAGTTGATGTATTCAGCCAACATGACGAACGACATCCATAATTCTGCCAAGTCAAACAACACATCACCCTAGCACAGATATTTTAGAAATCTATCATTATAATTCTATATAAATCTACAGATTTATATTAAATTCTACAAAACAATTCAACATATGTCACAGTAAACTATAACATACTGTAGGATTCTACACAATTCTTTATAATTATATAGTGCATATCCTATAGAAAAACATTCATAACAATCCTATGGATTAATTTGTAGATGTTACAGAAACGTATAGAATCTAGACATTCTATAGAATTCTATAGCACAAAATGTTGTTTAGAAACCTTTCTCCAACATTCCTATGGAATATTTTATAGAATTGTTTGCTTTATTGTTTTATTTAATTTACACATACAATGTTGAGACCACAGTGGTTCCTCCTAGTGTTCACATCGGCAACTAGAGGGCCAACAATGGTGCACTCTTCAAGAAAGGAAAGCATCAATCCAAATGAGTCGGTGAGTCGGTCGATGCCCAGCAGATCCACCAGCACGACCTGATACGGTTCTAGTGGAACGTGTATTCAAATGACTTCACCTGTTCATTCACGTGTGGAACAGGGGAAACTGGTAGTGTTTTGGTAACATCATGAATTACGTTTTATGTACGTTGTGTACACGCATTCTACCAACGTTGTACTAATACGTAGCAATAACGTCGTAACGACATTACGTTGTGGCCACGTCCGCATGTGACCATCCAACAACATGTCGAGAATTACGTTTTACATACGTTGTATAAACGTATTCTTCCAACGTAATGCCAAAGGCATTACGTTGTGTCCACGTCATCTTGTAACAACCCACCAACGCGTTCGCGATTACGTTGTACTTACGTTCTATAAACGTATTCTATTAACTTAGTGCCAATACGTAGAAACAACGTAACGATATTACGTTGTGTCCACGTCCGCCGGAAGCCAGCCAGCAACATTTCAGAAGTTACAATTTGTATGTGGAGCGCAGTGGTTCAGTGCTAGAGCGTCGGACTCTCGATCGAGCGCACCCGGGTTCGAAACTTGTCAGCTGCTGTGTCTAACCTTGGGCAAGTTCGCCCACTCTACGTTGCTTCAGTTCACTCAGTTGTATGAATGAGTTCCTGGCTATAGACAGTGGTGGATATTTGTGTACGAATAGTCTTCGCGCATTAATTGCAGCGTGACTGAATACTTCCCAGAGAAGTCGAAATGGTGTTCGATTGGTCTGCCAAGGAGTAAAGTGTAAAGCGCCATGAGCAATCCTAAGGATTCGATAATGCGCTATACAAGAACTTAACTTTACCTACCTTTGTTTTAAACGTATTCTACTAAATTATAGTGCCTGTACGTTTCAATAACATAACGACATTACGTTACATCCATATGTCTGCGCGTGACCATGCATCGTACAACGTGTCTGGAAGTACATTGTACTTATGTCATATAAAACAGCCCTGGATAAGATCAGTGAGCTCACGAGTCACTAACAAAAAATATTCAGTTTTTGGGGGGATAAATTAAACCCTTCTCTAAATATTGAGGGGCTAATGCTACCTACAGCACCCCTCAAATATTATGAGGCTCAGTCTCCCCAAGCCCCCCACGGTGCCGGCGCCTTATATATATATATATACACACCCATATACATATATATATATATGTGTGTATATATACATATATATATTTTGCCGGCGCCTTATATATATATATATATACACACCCATATACATATATGTACATATATATATATATATATTTATATGTATATATATATTTATATGTATATATGGTCGATTCCCACGAAACGTTGACAAATGGTATTCCTAGGGGGGGGGGGCAAAAATAAACATGCGTATAAAGTCGTGTTTTCTGTCGTACGAAAAGAACATATTGAGGTAATCGGAGAATAAAATTTGGCAAGTTAAATCCTGAAATTGAGCATTTGACAGCTAATAGAAATAGCAAGTGTTTAAGTTCTGAAACCATACGTCTGCACACAAGTCCCTCTACTCGGAAACTGCTACAACTATTTCATCTCACATTTACCTGTGAAATTTAATTTTCAATGTATGTAAAACACATTTGTGGTTGAAATTAAGTAAAAAATATGTTTTGGACTTCTTTTTTTCATTTTAAGGGGGAGCTTTGAAGTATTTTGCTCTTTCTCAGACTTGATGTTTTTTAAAGGTGACTTTCTGTTACACATTACCACTACAAGGGGAATGCATGTGTTATCATTAAAATACATTCATGGCAAGGTATACACATTAAGCTTTTCAACAGGGTATACCTTATTGACACTGATTTATAACTATCAGTTTGTAGACAGTTTAGAATTTGCAGATGTACGGTTTCATATAGTATACTTTTCAGTACAATGGAGTAAATTACTGGCGAGACTACTGCACAAATCTAACTTGTTTTAAGAACGTTTTGGTATATATCCGACATGTGTATGAACTGTCAAACGGCCATGATGTAAGTATTTAAATTGGTTGTACAAAGGTTACAGATACCAAGAGCTGATTTCACTTCATATACTTTGAAAAAATATTAAGGTGTGGACTAAGAAACTGTCGGAGATTAACTTGGAAATAATGAAAGATGCAGTCGACCCACTACTGAGGGATCAGCAAGCTGGATTCCGCCCGAACAGACTGCGCATCACAGTAGAGCAATCATTGGAGTGGAACTCCTCGCTCTATTTCGTCGACTACGAAAAGGCGTTTGACACCGTAGACAGGGACACCCTCTGGAAACTACTACGATATTATGGTATACCAAATAAACTGGTCAATCTGATTAAGAACAGCTATGAAGGAACAGGCTGCAGAGTAATCCATGGAGGACAGCTAACGAACCGTTTCGAAGTGAAGACCGGAGATAGCCAAGGCTGCCTGCTGTCCCCGTTCCTCTTTCTCCTGGCTGTCGATTGGGTAATGAAGACGTGCTCAACACAGAGAAGAAATCGAATCCAGTGGCCACTGTGGACGCAACTGGAGGACTTGGACGTTGCTGACGATCTGGCACTGCTGTCCCACAGCCACCAGCAGATGCAGGAGAAAACCACAGAACTGGCAGCCATCTCCTCACAAGTAGGCCTCAACATACATAAAGGAAATACAAAGGTCCTCAAGGTTAACACAGCCAGCTCTGAGCCAGTTACACTAGAAGGGAGTGTACTTGAAGAGATAGAGGCGTTCTCATGCCTTCTCATAGAAGGGAGTGTACTTGAAGAGATAGAGGCCTTCTCATGCCTGGGTAGCATCACTGACATGCAGGGTGGCACAGACGCAGATGTTAGAACAAGGATTGGCAAGGCGAGAGGAGCACTAATCCAGCTCAAGACCATCTGGAGCTCCAAAGTATTGTCATTACACACGAAGATCCGACTGCTTAACTCCAAAGTGAAGTCAGTCCTACTGTACGGAGCAGAGACATGAAGGACAACCAACACCACCATGACAATACTGATAAATGGAATTTCCGATAACTAGAAAGTTATCAGAAGGTCCCCTTATTGGGACATTTGCCCTGGACCGAGGGAAAGATTGACTTAACTTAGCGAAAATCCACTTATGTGAGTTTGATTTATCTGGAGTGCACTGTATATGACCAAATGCATACAGGTAATTATGTAGAAGCAAATTAAAAGTTGGCCAAAGTAATGGCTTGGGATTTTAGCCTGACTGAATCAACATAACAAGGTACTCTTGTATTTCTTTTCCATTTAGCCAGCTGTACACTTGGTGAGTCCCATAATCCAATATCTCAACTGAATTAATCTGTACAGTGTTGAGTTAGTTAACTCCTATTTAGGCTCAAATTCCTAAATTCAACTTTGTTTATTTGCAGGAACATTGGAAATAGCTGAGCTGACGGAAAGAGGAAATTGAAGACCTCTACTTAACAGTGCTATTAATTGGACAATGGGTCACCTGACATAAAATAAAATGATATCTGATTTTGTTTTGCCCCATTCTGTTCTGTGCGACATCTACTGGGAAGTTGTACCTCACGTCGAGTTTCAAATGGATGTGTGCATCTGATAGCTTTGTGTATCAAAAGTGCTATTAATAGGGCAAAATGTTAACTGACACAGTAGTGAGGAAATCTGACTTTGTTCTGCCTCATTAGTTCCATGTGGCTTCTACTGGGAATATATACATCACTACGTTTCAAATGGATTTGTGTAATCGATCGATTTGTGCATCCAAATGGACATCATCCCGTCATTATGTTGCAAACTAGGAGTACATAATAAAATTTATTTCTTATGCTCATCATGTTTGGATTATGTTCTACAGCATACTTTTAAACATTTGTTGAAACAAGTTTGTGTTAAGTGAACTATACTGGGAGTAGTGTATAAAAAGGTGTCGACAAAGTTGCTTTTAAAATAATTTTGAAAATTCATAAAATATAAATGTTTCACAACATTCAAAATGTTTTAGGGATCTTCTTGAGCCAAATACACCAATGATGACTGAAAACAGTGTTTTAAAATATGCGTTTAAATTTTTTTTTATTTTATAACTTTATTTCCATCGTACAATGGCCATTTTATTTTTTATCGAAACAGGAGTTCAACAGAACAGGAGGTAGATCTTCATGTAGTTATTGACGGAAAGACCATTAAACAAGTGAACAGCTTTGTATACCTGGGCGGTGCAATGTGTGAGGATGGAAAGAGTAGTAAAGAAATACAGAGGAGGTTGCAAGCAGGAGCAGCAGCATGGAAGAGGGTAGAAGGCATTATGTGGGACAGAAAACTGAAGAAACAACTGAAAGGAAAAGTGTTAGAAGCCTGCGTTGTACCAGCCTGTATATATGGGTTGGGAACACTGCCACTGGCAGAGAGAAAGGAGGAGAAACTACAGGTGGCAGAAAACAACTGGGTCAGAAGAATATTTAGAGTAACACGAGAGGATAGAAGGAAGATGAAGGAATTGAGAGAGGAGATTGGAATAAAAAACACCTAAAGAGGAAAGTAGCCGGTAACAGAATGAGATGGGCGGGACATGTACATGGAATGGGTGAAGACAGACTGGCGAAAAGAGCATGGAAAGTAGAAGAGGGTGGCAGACGAAGGAGAGGAAGACCAAGGCTGAGATGGAACGACATCATAAAACGAGACGTGGGGAGGGCTGGCGTGAACAGCCATGAATGGACGGCCATTGTGGACGAGAGAGAGAGAGGTGGAAAGAACTGACAAGAAAAGTAGAAGAAGCTACCAAGTGACGTGGAATCCACCCCGCAAGGGAGTAAGGGGAAGAAGAAGAAGAGTTCGACAGAAACAAATTCAATATCATTTACTCTAAATGATGGGCGAAACAAATAATTATTGCATCCCCAGTACAAAATAAAACATGTTTTTACACTGATGCAATATATTTTTTATATTTTGTCGACAATAACGTTATGTTCTTTAGAGATCTACATTTTTCGAACTAAAATTAAACTTTATGTAGATAGGAAAGTACATAACTACATATCCTATCTTAATACCGTAAATTGTGTAATGTATTTATACTGGTTATGGAAATAGCAGCTTGATTTATGGTGCAAATAAAATTGTTTCATTATTTAATGTTTCTCTGCTTCTGTAAGTTTCTGTTATCTAAACGTTTAATTAAAACGTCACTTCAAAATGTATAGCCAAATGTACCTAATGAAAAAGGAACACGATAGTATCATAGTTTTTATATTCCAACAAAAACAATGCCAATCATTCAATATGACATCGGCGACGGCGGCTTCGTGCGTGGAGGTGGTGATTTTTTCTTTTAAATCAATCCGTCTGTCGTGAACTGTCGCTATGTTCATTCTCCGTTTATTCCATCTATTTTCCTTCTTTTCTCCGGTGAATCTGTGACATAAACAGCAGCTGGTCCACGTATCGTTTTGATAATTTTATCGGTCACGACTCGTTCGCATGGCGGTGGCTAATCCATATACACACATGTTGATGACGTATTTCTTGCATCTATTAAATCGGCGTAGCTAATCGACATCTGACGGACAGTTCCGAATATTCATGAGCATGCCTTATACGGATCGTGAAGGTGGGCCTAAAGTAGAAACTCCGCGTACGCAGAGTTATTTTTTCGATATATTGTCAGGGTCATTAGTGATTAATAAAACATAATTCTAATGAAATAAAGGCATAGAATTACATGAAATAATCATACTAACAGGATTATCTAATAATTGCGTACATTAAAAATATATTAACATTCTCAAAGAATCCCTTTAAAGGGATTCTTTGGGCTCACCTTCACGATCCGTATATGGTATGCTCATGAATATTTGGGACTGTCCTTCAGACTTCGATTAGCTACGCCGAGTTAATAGATGCAAGAAATACGTCATCAACATGTGTGTATATGGAATAGCCACCGAGATGCGGATGAGTCCTGACCGATAAAATTATTAAAATGAAACGTGGACCAGCTGCTGTTTACGTTACAGATTCAGCACAGAAAAGAAGGAAATTATACGGAATAAACGGAGAATGAACATAGCGAGTACACGACAGACTGATTGATTTATAAGAAAAAACACCACCTCTCCATGCACGAAGTCGAAGGCGAAGTCGCTGATGCCGATGTCATATTGAATGATTGGCATTGTTTTGTTGGAATATAAAAACTATGATACTATCATGTTCCTTTTTCACCAGGTACATCTGGCTATACATTTTTAAGTGAAGTTTTAATGAAACGTTTAGATAATAGAAACTTACTGAAGCCGAGAAACATTCAATAATGAAACCATTTTATTTGTACCATAAATCCAGCTGCTCTTTCCGTAAGCAATATAAATACATTATACATCACTAAGTAATTTATTGTATTAAAATAGGATAGGTGGTTAGTTGTGTACTTTCCTATCTACATAAAATTTAATTTTAGTTTGAAAAATGTAGATCTATAAAGAGCATAACATTATTGTAGACAAAATATTAAAATATATGCATCAGTCTAAAAACATGTTTTATTTTGTACTGGGAGTGCAATAATTATTTGTTCTGCCCATCATTGAGAGTAAAAGATATTGAATTTGTTTCTGTCGAACTCCTGTTTCGATAACAAATAAAATGGCCATTGTATGATGGAAGTAGTTATAAAATTACAAAACTATAAAAGTAAGGCATATTTTAAAACACTGTTTTCATCCATCATTGGTGTATTTAACTCAAGTAGATCCCTAAAATATTTTTATTGTTTTGGAACATTTATATTTTATGAATTTTAAAAATTATTATAAAAGCAACTTTGTTGACACTTTTTTTTATACAATACTCCCAGTATAGTTCACTTAACACAAACCTGTTTCAACAAATTTTGAAGAATATGCTGTAGAACACAATCCAAACATGATGAGCATAAGAAAGAATAAGTTTTATTAAGTACTCATACATTGCAACATAATGACGGGAAGATGTGCATTTGGATGCACAAATCGATCGATTGCAGAAATCCATTTGAAACGTAATGATGTACATTTTCTCAGCAGAAGCCACACGGAACTAATGTGGCAGAACAAAGTCAGACATCTTCTTCACTACTGTGTCAGTTAACATATTGTCCTATTAATAGCACTGGTATGCATTTTGATACACAAAGCTATCAGATGCATACATCCATTTGAAACTCGAAGTGAGGAACAACTTTCCAGCAGATGTCGCACAGAACAGAATGGGGCAGAACAAAGTCAGACATCATCTTATGTCAGGTGACCCATTGTCCAATTAATAGCACTGTTAAGTAAAGCTCTTCGGTATCCTCTTTCCATCAGCTCAGCTATTTCCAAAGTTCCTGCAAATAAACGTTGAATTTAGGAAACTAAGCCTAAATATGAGTTCACTAACTCAACACTGCGCAAATTAATTCAGTTTAGATATTGGATTATGGGACTTATCACCAAGTGTACAGCTGGCTAAATGGAAAAGAAATACAAGAGAACTTTGTTATGTTGATTCAGTCAGACTAAAATCCCAATCCATTACTTTGGCCAACTTTTAATTTGCTTCTATATAATTACCTGTATGCATTGGTCATATACAGTGCATTCCAGTTAACTCAAACTCACATAAGTAAATTTTCGCTAAGTTAAGTCAATATTTGCAACTTGATCTGATCTATTATTTGATTAAAAAAAATACATTCATGGATAAAAACTGATGAATACTAGAGTGCAGATCTGCTGGTGTCCAAAATTCGTGCATCGCAACATTCTGTGGCAACATGGTATTGTGTACTTTTTAACAAACCTAAAACGTTTACATTGAATGATGATATGTCAGCCAGGTTTACAAACAATCGTAGCTGTAGCATTAAAAACAGTATGTGAACGTACGAATCTCACATTTTTATGTTTCAGTTCAAATAAATGGGGAAACGTGGACTTTTCAAAAACGTTTGACTGGAATTTGGAAAGGCAACACCTGTACTGTAGTCGACACACATACCCAAATCCCAGATTTAGGCAAAACAATACATCCACGACCAGGTTAATCCTCTTGCTATAGTTGCATATACTGCTATTTTAGTGTGCATTTTTGTTCACTGCATGTCAAATACCGGACAATGCAGTTTTACTGACTAGAAAGGCGAGACCCTTGCCTAAGGCTAAGGCTATGTTAGTTACTGTAGTAGAGGCTCGACAGATTCAGTGACAGTCCCAGCGGCAGTTGACACCGACTGCAGCCGTCCGCGTCGGCGAACGTTATAATTCTATTTAATCGAAACGTTACTCGGCTGACGGCATTGGGAAGCATATGCTTCCTACACTTATAAAAATAGCTGTCAATATACATATGTCTACAAATTGCTTATTTACAATGCCATTGCTTGAATCAACTCACCTCGAAATCAGACATGTTACTGTTAGCTGTGTGCGTGACGTCAACGGTATGTGTGTGGCTCACTGCGTGTGCATGAATATTCATTATACTTGGGCTGCAGAATTAATCATCCACGTGGCAACAAGCTCAAAATGATTCGTGTAAACACAACTGTTTATCGGCTTTTTGCGCAGATAACACCCAAATTATGCATAAGCATGCAAGACATAAGTACCAGAGAAAGTACTTATGGGAAATTAATACGTTTTGATACCGTACATCTCGAATGTATATTAGCTTATAAAGAATCCCTTTAAGAACTCTTATAACTTATGGACTGTATCACTGGCAGTAACCGGACAGTTTTTATTTCATACGAATTACTCGCAATTGTCAGTGAATCTTGTTTTAGTTATATATTCTATTTACTTATTCATACACAAATTATATATTTTAATTACTAATAACTTAACTTATTTAGGTTGTATATTCCATTTAGTGTCTTATTAATCTACTTTATTTAATTATTGTATTATCAATTTTAATGTACCTATTGTACTTTTGTACAAAGAAAATAATAAATAATTATTATTATATAGTAATACCCCCAGTCAAAGATGCAACCGCCATTAAATAATAGCTCGTCTGCACGCCACCAGGTAATCCGTCCAGCGACGCCAGCGATTACCCGTCGAATCACGTCACTAGCGACGCCAGCAGTTACCAGTCGAATCCCGTCACCGACTCGCACTGCGTGACATCACTACCCCGACAGTTGGCGCCATACGATGGGTGTTTTTTATTCCGTCTGTGTCGCTGCTCGGAGGAAACGAGGGGAATGTTTCAACAGATGCTTGACCTTGAACTTCTCAAGGACGCCACCTTCCTGCTCCTCGCCACATCCAAATGTCTAATGTGCTTCGGTATCTTCGTGCCATACGTGTACCTGTCTGATAAGGCCGGCCAGGTGAGATGGGTAGATATTATCGATCGATCGATCGATCGGTCGGTCGGTCGGTCGGTCGGTCGGTCGGTCACAATCAAACATTGCTTATGTCTACAACACATTGACGTAACATATAACAAATAAAATAATACAAAAACAAGTCCCGTACAATTGAACCTGTTGTGGGCAAACATCCCTTCTGTATTGTATTATGGAATTGTTAGACTATGTTGTATTTTATTGTTTTCTATAACATCTATAGATGATTCTATAGGATTTTTTTGACTATTTTTAAATAGCTTATTTTATAATATAGAATTTTATAGAATTGTAGAATTCTATAAGTTTATATAACTCCACCGTGGCCGGTCCCAAGCCAGGATGAGAAAGGAGGAAGGTTGAGCGTGAAGCTAGCACCCCCACCTCATGAAACTACTTGCTACAGACAACAGCATTTACAGAGAACACATGCATGGAAGAGGAAGGGTCTTTATCTCGAGGACATATGACGCCATGTGGTGAAAGCCGAGAGACCACGGAAGCCACAGGTCGAGCACCCTTCTTTCGGCCATGCACATTAATATAGCAACATGGAACGTGAGGACCATGTACCAGATAGAAAAGACAGCGCAAATAGCAGCGGAAATGAACAACAACTACCTTTCATTGCTGGGAATCAGCGAGACACAGTCAGGACACAGTCAGGACAGAGTCAGGACAGAGAAGGATACCTACAGAAGAGATGTTATTCTTCTCGGGACATGAAGAAAACGAAGTCCCCCACACTGAAGGTGTAGCACTCATGCTATCAAGAGCGGCACATAGGGCGTTGACAGGATGGGAAGCGCATGGACCGGGAATCATCACAACATCCTTCAGAACAAAGAAACAAACAATCAAGATGAATGTCATCCAGTGCTACGCACCAACGAACAATAGTGATGCAGAAATCAAAGGGCAGTTCTACAGCAGACTAAACAGCATCTTGAACAAGAGCCGAGAGAAGGATGTGAACATACTTATGGGAGATTTCTTTTCGAAGATTGTAACGGACAACAACGGATATGACGAAGTGATGGGAACCAATGGTGTTAAAGAAATGAACAAGAATGGAGAGAGATTTACGGACACAAGTGCACTGAACAAGATTGTCATCGGGGCAGCATTTTCACACATAAAAGGACACACAAGATTACATGGGTGTCACCGTTCCACAAACAAGAGAGGAATACAAACTGAACCTTGCGAACAAATTCCAAGTTCTACAAGAGCTGCATAATAAAGAATCCGACCGGAACAGCAGAACACCAAAAAGACAGTGACATCAAATTGCCAAAACGTGGTTGGCCTGAAGAATCAGCAACAGAAAGATTGGATCACAACAGAAACCTTGCGCAGGATCCATGTGCGAAAAGAGAAGAAATCAGCAGTAAACAACAGTCGAACAAGAGCAATAACGGCAAAGGCAAAGGCACAGGAAGAGCGTACAGAAGCCAACAGAGAAGTAAAGAAGAGTGTAAAAACAGACAAGCGCATAGACAGCCTGGCAGAAGAGGCAGAGCAACCTCCATGCAATGAAAATATGAGTCAGCTGTACGACACCACCAGGAAACTGTCAGACAAGTACAGCAAGCAAGAACGACCAGATAAAGAGAAGGAAGGAAAGATCATCACGGGAACTGAGCAACAGCACAACAGATGGACTGAACATTTTGAAGAACTTCTGAACAGACCTGCCCCACCGGACCCCCCAGACATACAGCCATTATAAACGGACCTACCCATCAAGTGTGACAAGGTAACCAAGGAAGATGTCAGGAGGGTCATAAAGCAGTTGAAGAACAGCAAAGCAGCAGGACCGGACAAAATTCCGGCAGAAGCACCCAATGCAGATATATACACCTATGTGGAACTACCGTACCCTCTCTTTGGAAAGATCTGATAAAAGGAAGAGGTGCATCAGACTGGAGAGAGGGATACCTCATAAAACTCCCCAATAAATGAGACCTCAGCAACTGTTCCAAATACAGACGAATCACACTTCTGTCAGTGCCAGGGAAAGTGTTCAACAGGATTAACTTGGAAATAATGAAAGATGCAGTCGACCCACTGCTGAGGGAACAGCAAGCTGGATTCCGCCCGAACAGACTGCGCATCATAGTAGAGCAATCATTGGAGTGGGACTCCTCGCTCTATTTCGTCGACTACGAAAAGGCGTTTGACACCGTAGACAGGGACACCCTCTGGAAACTACTACGATATTATGGTATACCAAATAAACTGGTCAATCTGATTAAGAACAGCTATGAAGGAACTGGCTGCAGAGTAATCCATGGAGGACAGCTAACGAACCGTTTCGAAGTGAAGACCGGAGATAGCCAAGGCTGCCTGCTGTCCCCGTTCCTCTTTCTCCTGGCTGTCGATTGGGTAATAAAGACATGCACAACACATAGAAGAAATCGAATCCAGTGGCCACTGTGGACGCAACTGGAGGACTTGGACTTTGCTGACGATCTGGCACTGCTGTCCCACTGCCACCAGCAGATGCAGGAGAAAACCACAGAAGTGGCAGCCATCTCCTCACAAGTAGGCATCAACATACATAAAGGAAATACAAAGGTCCTCAAGGTTAACACAGCCAGCTCTGAGCCAGTCACACTAGAAGGGAGTGTACTTGAAGAGATAGAGGCGTTCACATGCCTTCTCATAGAAGGGAGTGTACTTGAAGACTTCTCATGCCTGGGTAGCATCACTGACATGCAGGGTGGCACAGACGCAGATGTTAGAACAAGGATTGGCAAGGCGAGAGGAGCACTAATCCAGCTCAAGACCCTCTGGAGCTCCAAAGTATTGTCATTACACACGAAGATCCGACTGCTTAACTCCAAAGTGAAGTCAGTCCTACTGTACGGAGCAGAGACATGAAGGACAATCAACACCACCATCAAGAAAGTACAGACGTTTATGCACAACTGTCTAAGAAGAATCCACCAGATCCGCTGGCCAACAATGACTTGTGGAGGAGGACACACCAACTGTCTGCCGAAGATGAAATAAGAAGAAGGCAATGGAGATGGATTGGTCACACGCTCCGGATACCAGCATAAAATATCACCAGACAGGCTCTGACATGGAACCCACAAGACAGGAGAAAAAGAGGCCGTCCAAAGAACACGCGGCGAAGGGACCTCCAGGCAGACACCAAGAAGACAGGACACACTTGGAGGCAGCTTGAAACAAGAGCCCAGGTCAGAGGAGAACTGTTGTCGACGGCCTATGCCCCAGGAGGGACGATGGGCATACGTAAGTAAGTAAATACGTATAAGTTTATATAACTTATATTATATTCTATCATGTTACTCTATAGGATTGTTGTGGATAGCTGTCTATAGAATACGTTGAACTGTATAATTATATAAAATTATGCAGAAATCTACAGTATATTGTAGTTTTCTATACGATAATTTTAAATTGTTCTGTAGAATTCTACAAAAATCTGTAAACATCAATAAATTCTATGCATTTTTTAAATTTCTTTGCAAATGATGGAGTGATGTCTTACTTCGCTTAATCATGGATGGTATGCGTCATGTAACTGTATACGTAAAAGGCGACAGTACACATTCTCTCAATGTGACTGTGGTATTGTTCGGGGAGGATGATTTAAACCAATACTAAATGCCTAACTTTATCTACTTTGTGAAATTTTAAGACCATTTCTAACAGCGAGCGACTATTCAACGTCAAACATTTTTCAGATGGGCATCTCTACGTCGAACGGTGCCTTTCTCCTCTCCGTGATTGGCATTTCCAACACCGTGTCTCGTGTCGTCGTCGGCTTGGTGTCAGACATTAAGTGTGTCAATAGACTGCTCCTGTACACTATGGCTCTGGTGTTCACCGGTTTCGTGACGTCTCTCAGCATCTTCTGTCACACATATGAGACACTTCTTATCTACGCCGCTCTGTTTGGTCTCTTTATTGGTGAGTTGATGCAGCAACATTTGTGGAGCGCAGTGGTGCAGTGGATAGTGCTTCGAAATCTCGACCGACAGAAACTAGGTTCGAATCCTGTGCTGCGGAGGGCAAGTTCGTTCAGCTGTGTGAATGAGCACCTGGCTATACACAGTAGTGAATATTTGTGTAAAAATGATCTTCTCGCATTAATTGCAGCATTGTTGGATGTGTCCCAGAGAATTCGAGATCGTGTTCGATTGAACAGGTCTGCCAGGGAATAAAATGTAAAGGATTGGATGCAGCACTATATAAGAACTCACCTTTTTACCTTACCTTTAAACCAATTCCGCTGGGTGTGTATTAGGTAGTTATGTTCGACGAGTCAATGGGCTATGACCGTCTTTTGGATATAGTGTCAATGTTATCGTCAGTATCAGCCACTAGTGATAACAAGAATCAAATATTTATATGTGTTCGTTATAGACTCTCTCTCTGGTAATCTGCCCAAGTTGATTGCTTCAACCCATTTGATTTGTTAGCTATCTTTGTTGAGTAGGCAAAGAAAGTCGACACCATCAAAACAGATACAAGGGTATAATCACATCGCGCATTCACGTGAAGATTCCAATTTTGATAATTACCTGCACACGGAATAAAATTAATTAAATTTGTTTGATGATTTTACAAAAATTACATTGAAAATGTTACACAATTGAGGTTGCACGTTTTAGCGGAAACTAGATAAGTTTGCTTTTTCGCAAAAATGAATTTCAAACGTGATGGACACAAATTCGAGCTGAGGAAAATTAAAACTAAGCACTGTCTCGTTGGAATATGTGTTGTAGGCGTGAATGTGTCGTTGTCGTCTATCGTGCTGGCGGAGCTGCTGGGTATCGACCGGCTCACCGACTCATTTGGATTGATGCTTCCCTTTCTTGGAGTGGGGGCCATTGCCGGCCCTCCAGTTGCCGGTATGAACACTAAGTGGCGCCACTGTGGGTCTCAACATTGTATGTGTAAATTATATCAAACACTAAATGAAATAATTCTATAAAATATTCCATTGGAATGTTGTAGAAAGGTTTCTAAACAACATTTTGTGCTATAGAATACTGTAGAATGTCTAGAATATATACGCTTCAATAACATCTACAGATTATTCCATAGGATTATTATGGATTTTTTTTCAGTAGGATATGCTCTATAATAATATTATAATTATAAAGAATTGTGTAGATTTCTACAGTATGATATAGTTTACTATGACGCATCTTGAATTGTTCTTGTTGAATTTAATAGAAATCTGCAGATTTGAATAGAATTATAATTATAGATTTCTGAAGTATCTGTGCTAGTGTGATGTGATGGGATGTGATGTTTGACTTGGCTGAGTCATGGATGTCATGCGTCAGGCTGGCTGAATATATCAACTGTACCAGCATATAATTTTTCAATATGGCTAAACCTGCTTTGACTGAGTGCCCAGTCAGTGGGTTTGTGTTCCGGTTAAATGTATGATGAAGTACTTTACTGACTACTTGACATTTCAGTTTATTAGCATAATTGTAGCGAAACAATAGTCCACATTTGTTACACCAAATGTGTTTGGTAGAATCCAGCCCTCTAAACCTGCTTTGAGGAGTACACTAATTAAAACCTATTTAAAGAACATATAATTTAACTTTTATTTTATTTTATCTTTTAAAAGATATGCTGGTTGACAAGATTTGCTGGATCACTCTGTGCCATTGGTAGCTGGATGTGCTCTAATTATTGCTTGTTGGCTGAATATATACTATAAGAAAACTGAATAATAGTATATCTTACTTGCATACCGAATGTATCCTACTTGCACACTGAATGTGTCCTAGTTGCAGACATATTGCTTTCTACTTGCAGGTTGGATATACGACGCGACCCAAAACTATGACGTGCCATTCATCATTACTGGAGTTGTAATCACCTTCAGTGGAGTTATGTTGTTCAGTATTCCGTGTATACATAAATTGCGGGAACGACGGCGACATTTGGAAAATATCAACTCCAGAACGGAAATGACGTGTCTCTGATGTGCCAGCGACATCGTCTGTGCAATGCTTCGCGAATGTCTGTGTTATTTTGTCTTATTGCAAAGGTACTGCGATAGTAATATAAATGTTGCAGTACTATTGCGATAATCGATAATGTCGTAATGCGATTGTATCACGAGTAGCCAGCAAAGCAATCCTAAAACCTTAATCTAAGGGTGGCGTCATCGCATTGCCTCGAATACAAGACACTTGAATAAAAATTATAACATCGTGGACGTGACTGGAGCATTAGACTGGAGCCAGATCGTTGAACAGTAAACTATGCCGTGCTTTGTTGATTAATGGGTCAACAAACTGTTTTACTCTGGTGTGAGTAGATATCCCTTTAGCCGGACAAGATATTGTGTTGCACATTGTTTGGTTGTTAAACACATGTTAATATGTGATCAATATCGTCATCAAGTGCAATGTTTATATCCTAGATGCTTAGAATATATTTAAATTATGAAATTCCAGGTCACTCTCTATCTTCGTATACTTAAACTGGTTTTAAATTAACCCGTTAGAAATAAAATAATATTTGGATTAATGAATTTCTACTCATTTACATATTCTTAAAAACTATAAACATATAAATTCCTTGCCATACGTCACATGGTGGACTGATGATGATGTTTTGATGTGAAATAATAATAGAAAAATGATAATTAAAGAGTAATAATAATATGATAAACTGTGTCACTGGAAGACGGCTTTAAGCCAAGCGGCTACCAAGCAATATATAACAACGTTAGGGTTTACTGAAAATATTCAAATATATTGTACAGTTAATGTTGTATGTGTTGTATTGCAAAATAAAATTACTTACTTGCTTACTTATGTAAACCCCGTAAGATTTACATACAACTGTCAATATTGGGAAATAATCGAAAAATTTGCTACAATGGTTTATTGGAGAATCGGACACTACTTGGAAACAGTAGGTGAATTTGATACGTATACGTATTATAATTTGTCAATATTCCAAGTTAGAGCCGCCTGAATAGGTCAAAATAATGGATGCTATTTTTTACGTGCTTACCACTTGTTCGTATAATAGGGCACTATAGACACAAGTTGCTGCAAATGTTTAGTTTTTGCTCTCAAGTACAACCATTTGTTAATTCATAAAGTATATATACATAAAAACGAAGGCATTAAAAACGTATATACGTATCATATATAAAACAAATATGTATATATTGGCAAATAATTATATTGCTCATACATGTTACGCATAAGTAGTATGTAGCGGGGTTTACGACGCAGGGTATCCGTTATACAATTGGAACAAGATCCGTCGGAGCAAGAGCAATTTACATCAAGGTCAAAGTTCAAGGTCAGATATTTAGGTCAAGGCAAAAAGTGAAGGTCAAACATCTAGGTCACTGTGAAAGGTCAAGTTGCCCCTCTGGCGGATATATCATAAAATACATGTGAACTAAATATCAGTACTGCTTCAATTCGTCACTCTTATTTTTGTCAAATGGTGGATAGGTCATGAACTACAAATGGCGCCCCCCCCACTGTTTTACCAGAAGCAAGTTTAGACTGTCCGACATAACATCCTAACATTTGTGTACTATCAAGACTTTGTTGTAAGACTCTGTTTCGGAACAGTTGCGAAACACAATGAAGTAAGCAGTGCTGGCAGTAATGGAGGCTGACCTGTAAATAATATTTCTCTTTGGACCCTAATAAAACGTACAAACCTGATCTTTTGTGATTTTTTTAGTGTAATTACCGGGTACTATAGTCACTTTGTTAATTTCCGTAAATTTTAGCCCTACTTCCATTTAAATATATTTACAATCATAATCTAACACATACTAGAGTATAACTAATAACAATATTTTATATTATAATATGTCTACTGTAGATATGGTCCATTTGGTTTGCATGTATAGCAATTCTGAATGTTACAGGAACGCTGTCGATTGTTTCATTTCAGATGCTTTCATTTTCGACGATTTCATTTTCTTTAGCAGGTTGTACTTTACTTTAGTCTTCTCTTGGACATTTTCGATGGCCACACGTAGTGGTTCCTGCATGCGTTAGTCAGAAAGACCGTTGTACCGACTCAACACCTGGTTATACAACACGATCTTTTCCCTCTTGTCTACATCGCTTCGTTCTAATGTCTCGCATTTCGTCGTCGAGTCGTCGCTAAACACTTTCCATGGGATTGATAATAGGATGTTGCGGTTGAATGTAGTCCAAAATACGGGGATCGACCAGCGCCATTTTTTTGTATGCTCCATGGTCACCCGAGACAGAGACAGTAATACTGAGTTTGTTACTGAGGCCAGAGGCGAAGGTGTCATAGTGGGCGCAGGGACAAGTGAATTCAGTGACGTGGTGATTGTTGATCGTCCACAATGACTGCGGGCAATGTGACGTTTCCAGTTGTCCCGACGTGAGAAATGTCTCTTGTAATTTGGGCACTGAAACGGTGATGGGGCGGGCTAGTTGGCAGCCGGCAGAATAGTTGATAAACTCATGATGTATGTGTTTATGATTCAAATGTAAGCAATAAAATGAACCGCGAGATGAATTTTACTCATTAAAATATGAAAATGCTACCACGGTAACATGCTGAAAAGTTAAAAAAGAAACGAAGGGAAGGCGTGAGTGAGTGAGCGAGGGAGTGAGTGAGTGATGAATGAGAGACGGATTGTGTTAGTGTGTGAGTGAATGAGCGATGGGTGATGAATGAGTGTGTGAGACAATGAGTGAGTGAGTGACTGAGTGAGGCTTTGTGTGAGTGAGTGAGTGAGTGAGTGTGTGAGTGAGCGAGTGTGAGTGAGTGAGTGAGAGAGTGAGTGGATGAGTGAGTGAGTGAATGAGTGAGAGAGTGAATGAGAGAGGGATTGTATGATGAGTGGGTGAGTGAGTGAGTGATTTTGTGAGTGAGTGAGTGATGAGTGAGTGAGTAGCCTAACTGTTGTCATAATAAAGGTTATAAAGTGATATGAAGGTCGTAGACCTGTATGGTAAATGGAAGTAGGGCTAAAATTTACGGAAATTAACAAAGTGACTATAGTACCCGGTAATTACACTAAAAAAATCACAAAAGATCAGGTTTGTACGTTTTATTAGGGTCCAAAGAGAAATATTATTTACAGGTCACCCTCCATTACTGCCAGCACTGCTTACTTCATTGTGTTTCGCAACTGTTCCGAAACAGAGTCTTACAACAAAGTCTTGATAGTACACAAATGTTAGGATGTTATGTCGGACAGTCTAAACTTGCTTCTGGTAAAACAGTGGGGGGGGGGCGCCATTTGTAGTTCATGACCTATCCACCATTTGACAAAAATAAGAGTGACGAATTGAAGCAGTACTGATATTTAGTTCACATGTATTTTATGATATATCCGCCAGAGGGGCAACTTGACCTTTCACAGTGACCTAGATGTTTGACCTTCACCTTTTTCCTTGACCTAAATATATGACCTTGAACTTTGACCTTGGTATAAATTGCTCTTGCTCCGACGGATCTTGTTCCAATTGTATAACGGATACCCTGCGTCGTAAACCCCGCTACATACTATTTATGCGTAACATGAATGAACAATATAATTATTTGCCAATATATACATATTTGTTTTATATATGATACGTATATACGTTTTTAATGCCTACGTTTTTATGTATATATACTTTATGAATTAACAAATGGTTGTACTTGAGAGCAAAAACTAAACATTTGCAGCAACTTGTGTCTATAGTGCCCTATTATACGAACAAGTGGTAAGCACGTGAAAAATAGCATCCATTATTTTGACCTATTCTGGCGGCTCTAACTTGGAATATTGACAAATTATAATACGTATACGTATCAAATTCACCTACTGTTTCCAAGTAGTGTCCGATTCTCCAATAAACCATTATAGCAAATTTTTCGATTATTTCCCAATATTGACAGTTGTATGTAAATCTTACGGGGTTTACATAAGTAAGCAAGTAAGTAATTTTATTTTGCAATACAACACATACAACATTAACTGTACAATATATTTGAATATTTTCAGTAAACCCTAAAGTTTTTATATATTGTTTGGTAGCCGCTTGGCTTAAAGCCGTCTTCCAGTGACACAGTTTATCATATTATTATTACTCTTTAATTATCATTTTTCTATTATTATTTCACATCAAAACATCATCATCAGTCCACCATGTGACGTATGGCAAGGAACTTAGATGTTTATAGTTTTTAAGAATATGTAAATGAGTAGAAATTCATTAATCCAAATATTCTTTTATTTCTAACGGGTTAATTTAAAACCAGTTTAAGTATACGAAGATAGAGAGTGACTTGGAATTTCATAATTTAAATATATTCTAAGCATCTAGGATATAAACATTGCACTTGATGACGATATTGATCACATATTAACATGTGTTTAACAACCAAACAATGTGCAACACAATATCTTGTCCGGCTAAAGGGATATCTACTCACACCAGAGTAAAACAGTTTGTTGACCCATTAATCAACAAAGCACGGCATAGTTTACTGTTCAACGATCTGGCTCCAGTCTAATGCTCCAGTCACGTCCACGATGTTATAATTTTTATTCAAGTGTCTTGTATTCGAGGCAATGCGATGACGCCACCCTTAGATTAAGGTTTTAGGATTGCTTTGCTGGCTACTCGTGATACAATCGCATTACGACATTATCGATTATCGCAATAGTACTGCAACATTTATATTACTATCGCAGTACCTTTGCAATAAGACAAAATAACACAGACATTCGCGAAGCATTGCACAGACGCATGTCGCTGGCACATCAGAGACACGTCATTTTTGTTCTGGAGTTGATCTTTTCCAAATGTCGCCGTCGTTCCCGCAATTTTTGTATACACGGAATACTGAACAACATAACTCCACTGAAGGTGATTACAACTCCAGTAATGATGAATGGCACGTCATAGTTTTGGGTCGCGTCGTATATCCAACCTGCAAGTAGAACGCAATATGTCTGCAACTAGGACACATTCAGTGTGCAAGTAGGATACATTCGGTATGCAAGTAAGATATACTATTATTCAGTTTTCTTATAGTATATATTCAGCCAACAAGCAATAATTAGAGCACATCCAGCTACCAATGGCACAGAGTGATCCAGCAAATCTTGTCAACCAGCATATCTTTTAAAAGATAAAATAAAATAAAAGTTAAATTATGTGTTCTTTAAATAGGTTTTAATTAGTGTACTCCTCAAAGCAGGTTTAGAGGGTTGGATTCTACCAAACACATTTGGCTGTAACAAATGTGGACTATTGTATCGCTACAATTATGCTAATAAACTGAAATGTCAAACAGACAGTAAAGTACTTCATCATACATTTAACCGGAACACAAACCCACTCACTGGGCACTCAGTCAAAGCAGGTTTAGCCATATTGAAAAATTATATGCTGGTACAGTTGATATATTCAGCCAGCCTGACGCATGACATCCATGACTCAGCCAAGTCAAACATCACATCCCATCACATCACACTAGCACAGATACTTCAGAAATCTATAATTATAATTCTATTCAAATCTGCAGATTTCTATTAAATTCAACAAGAACAATTCAAGATGCGTCATAGTAAACTATATCATACTGTAGAAATCTACACAATTCTTTATAATTATAATATTATTATAGAGCATATCCTACTGAAAAAAAATCCATAATAATCCTATGGAATAATCTGTAGATGTTATTGAAGCGTATATATTCTAGACATTCTACAGTATTCTATAGCACAAAATGTTGTTTAGAAACCTTTCTACAACATTCCAATGGAAAATTTTATAGAATTATTTCATTTAGTGTTTGATAAAATTTACACATACAATGTTGAGACCTACAGTGGCGCCACCTAGTGTTCATACCGGCAACTGGAGGGCCGGCATTGGCCCCCACTCCAAGAAAGGGAAGCATCAATCCAAATGAGTCGGTGAGCCGGTCGATACCCAGCAGCTCCGCCAGCACGATAGACGACAACGACACATTCACGCCTACAACACATATTCCAACGAGACAGTGCTTAGTTTTAATTTTCCTCAGCTCGAATTTGTGTCCATCACGTTTGAAATTCATTTTTGCGAAAAAGCAAACTTATCTAGTATCCGCTAAAACGTGCAACCTCAATTGTGTAACATTTTCAATGTAATTTTTGTAAAATCATCAAACAAATTTAATTTATTTTATTCCGTGTGCACGTAATTCTCAAAATTGGAATCTTCACGTGAATGCGCGATGTGATTATACCCTTGTATCTGTTTTGATGGTGTCGACTTTCTTTGCCTACTCAACAAAGATAGCTAACAAATCAAATGGGTTGAAGCAATCAACTTGGGCAGATTACCAGAGAGAGAGTCTATAACGAACACATATAAATATTTGATTCTTGTTATCACTAGTGGCTGATACTGACGATAACATTGACACTATATCCAAAAGACGGTCATAGCCCATTGACTCGTCGAACATAACTACCTAATACACACCCAGCGGAATTGGTTTAAAGGTAAGGTAAAAAGGTGAGTTCTTATATAGTGCTGCATCCAATCCTTTACATTTTATTCCCTGGCAGACCTGTTCAATCGAACACGATCTCGAATTCTCTGGGACACATCCAACAATGCTGCAATTAATGCGAGAAGATCATTTTTACACAAATATTCACTACTGTGTATAGCCAGGTGCTCATTCACACAGCTGAACGAACTTGCCCTCCGCAGCACAGGATTCGAACCTAGTTTCTGTCGGTCGAGATTTCGAAGCACTATCCACTGCACCACTGCGCTCCACAAATGTTGCTGCATCAACTCACCAATAAAGAGACCAAACAGAGCGGCGTAGATAAGAAGTGTCTCATATGTGTGACAGAAGATGCTGAGAGACGTCACGAAACCGGTGAACACCAGAGCCATAGTGTACAGGAGCAGTCTATTGACACACTTAATGTCTGACACCAAGCCGACGACGACACGAGACACGGTGTTGGAAATGCCAATCACGGAGAGGAGAAAGGCACCGTTCGACGTAGAGATGCCCATCTGAAAAATGTTTGACGTTGAATAGTCGCTCGCTGTTAGAAATGGTCTTAAAATTTCACAAAGTAGATAAAGTTAGGCATTTAGTATTGGTTTAAATCATCCTCCCCGAACAATACCACAGTCACATTGAGAGAATGTGTACTGTCGCCTTTTACGTATACAGTTACATGACGCATACCATCCATGATTAAGCGAAGTAAGACATCACTCCACCATTTGCAAAGAAATTTCAAAAATGCATAGAATTCTATTGATGTTTACAGATTTTTGTAGAATTCTACAGAACAATTTAAAATTATCGTATAGAAAACTACAATATACTGTAGATTTCTGCATAATTTTATATAATTATACAGTTCAACGTATTCTGTAGACAGCTATCCACAACAATCCTATAGAGTAACATAATAGAATATAATATAAGTTATATAAACTTATACGTATTTACTTACTTACGTATGCCCATCGTCCCTCCTTGGGCATAGGCCGTCGACAACAGTTCTCCTCTGACATGGGCTCTTGTTTCAAGCTGCCTCCAAGTGTGTCCTGTCTTCTTGGTGTCTGCCTGGAGGTCCCTTCGCCGCGTGTTCTTTGGACGGCCTCTTTTTCTCCTGTCTTGTGGGTTCCATGTCAGAGCCTGTATGGTGATATTTTATGCTGGTATCCGGAGCGTGTGACCAATCCATCTCCATTGCCTTCTTCTTATTTCATCTTCGGCAGACAGTTGGTGTGTCCTCCTCCACAAGTCATTGTTGGCCAGCGGATCTGGTGGATTCTTCTTAGACAGTTGTGCATAAACGTCTGTACTTTCTTGATGGTGGTGTTGGTTGTCCTTCATGTCTCTGCTCCGTACAGTAGGACTGACTTCACTTTGGAGTTAAGCAGTCGGATCTTCGTGGGTAATGACAATACTTTGGAGCTCCAGATGGTCTTGAGCTGGATTAGTGCTCCTCTCGCCTTGCCAATCCTTGTTCTAACATCTGCGTCTGTGCCACCCTGCATGTCAGTGATGCTACCCAGGCATGAGAAGGCCTCAATCTCTTCAAGTACACTCCCTTCTATGAGAAGGCATGAGAACGCCTCTATCTCTTCAAGTACACTCCCTTCTAGTGTGACTGGCTCAGAGCTGGCTGTGTTAACATTGAGGACCTTTGTATTTCCTTTATGTATGTTGAGGCCTACTTGTGAGGAGATGGCTGCCAGTTCTGTGGTTTTCTCCTGCATCTGCTGGTGGCTGTGGGACAGCAGTGCCAGATCGTCAGCAAAGTCCATGTCCTCCAGTTGCGTCCACAGTGGCCACTGGATTCGATTTCTACTCTGTGTTGTGCTCGTCTTCATTACCCAATCGACACCCAAGAGAAAGTGGAACGGGGACAGCAGGCAGCCTTGGCTATCTCCGGTCTTCACTTCGAAACGGTTCGTTAGCTGTCCTCCATGGATTACTCTGCAGCCTGTTCCTTCATAGCTGTTCTTAATCAGATTGACCAGTTTATTTGGTATACCATAATATCGTAGTAGTTTCCAGAGGGTGTCCCTGTCGACGGTGTCAAACGCCTTTTCGTAGTCGACGAAATAGAGCGAGGAGTCCTACTCCAATGATTGCTCTACTATGATGCGCAGTCTGTTCGGGCGGAATCCAGCTTGCTGATCCCTCAGCAGTGGGTCGACTGCATCTTTCTTTATTTCCAAGTTAATCCTGTTGAACACTTTCCCTGGCACTGACAGAAGTGTGATTCGTCTGTATTTGGAACAGTTTCTGAGGTCTCATTTATTGGGGAGTTTTATGAGGTATCCCTCTCTCCAGTCTGATGCACCTCTTCCTTTTATCAGATCTTTCCAAAGAGAGGGTACGGTAGTTCCACATAGGTGTATATATCTGCATTGGGTGCTTCTGCCGGAATTTCGTCCGGTCCTGCTGCTTTGCTGTTCTTCAACTGCTTTATGACCCTCCTGACATCTTCCTTGGTTACCTTGTCACACTTGATGGGTAGGTCCGTTTCTGCTGGCTGTATGTCTGAGGGGTCCGGTGGGGAAGGTCTGTTCAGAAGTTCTTCAAAATGTTCAGTCCATCTGTTGTGCTGTTGCTCAGTTCCCGTGATGATCTTTCCTTCCTTGTCTTTATCTGGTCGTTCTTGCTTGCTCTACTTGTCTGACAGTTTCCTGGTGGTGTCGTACAGCTGACTCATATTTTCACTGCATGGAGGTTGCTCTGCCTCTTCTGCCAGGCTGTCTATGCGTTTGTCTGTTTTTACACTCTTCTGTACTTCTCTGTTGGCCTCTGTACGCTCTTCCTGTGCCTTTGCCTTTGCCTTTATTGCTCTTGTTCGACTGTTGTTTACTGCTGATTTCTTCTCTTTTCGCACATGGATCCTGCGCAAGGTTTCTGTTGTGATCCAATCTTTCTGTTGCTGTTTCTTCAGGCCAACCACGTCTTGGCAATTTGATGTCAGTGTCTTTTTGGTGTTCTGCTGTTCCGGTCGGATTCTTTATTATGCAGCTCTTGTAGAACTTGGAATTTGTTCGCAAAGTTCAGTTTGTATTCCTCTCTTGTTTGTGGAACTTTCAGGAGGCCGACATTTTACTTTCGTCTCTTTGTTGCTGTCTCCATCCAATTTTTCTTCAGCTTGAGTTTCAGTGTACAACCAGCAGCTTCACTCTTACATCTTGAAGTAATCTCATGCATCTGTTGCCTGTGCAGATGTGATCTATTTGGTTATCTGTCACGAGGTCGGGTGACACCCATGTAATCTTGTGTATCCTTTTATGTGTGAAAATGCTGCCCCGATGACAATCTTGTTCAGTGCACTTGCGTCCGTAAATCTCTCTCCATTCTTGTTCATTTCTTTAACACCATTGGTTCCCATCACTTCGTCATATCCGTCGTTGTCCGTTACAATCTTCGAATAGAAATCTCCCATAAGTATGTTCACATCCTTCTCTCGGCTCTTGTTCAAGATGCTGTTTAGTCTGCTGTAGAACTGCCCTTTGATTTCTGCATCACTATTGTTCGTTGGTGCGTAGCACTGGATGACATTCATCTTGATTGTCTGTTTCTTTGTTCTGAAGGATGTTGTGATGATTCCCGGTCCATGCGCTTCCCATCCTGTCAACGCCCTCTGTGCCGCTCTTGATAGCATGAGTGCTACACCTTCAGTGTGGGGGAATTCGTTGAATTTAGGAAACTGAGCCTAAATATGAGTTAACTAACTCAACACTGCGCAAATTAATTCAGTTTAGATATTGGATTATAGGACTTATCACCAAGTGTACAGCTGGGTAAATGGAAAAAAATACAAGAGAACTTTGTTATGTTGATTCTGTCAGACTAAAATCCCAATCCATTACTTTGGCCAACTTTAAATTTGCTTCTATATAATTACCTTTATGCATTGGTCATATACAGTGCATTCCAGATAACTCAAACTCACATAAGTAAATTTTCGCTAAGTTAAGTCAATATTTTCCTTTGTCCAGAGCAAAGTTCCCAATGGGGACCTTCAGATAACTTTCTAGTTTCCAGAAATTCCTCTTATCAGTATTGTCATGGGTCCCTGGAAGTTCGACCTTATCCAGGGCGCACTGTATATTTTCCTTTATTCTTGCCCTAATAATTAATGTTGTATATAATTATACATATGGGCCATTCTCGTGAAAAATGTATAGTAACGGTAAAGTAACATGTCAAAAATAAATGTTTAATTTGTTTTAGCGAGTACTATTATTATCAAATGTGCTATTCACATGAAGCAGTGCAACTTGATCTGATCTATTATTAGATTTTTTTTAAATATATTCATGGATAAAAACTGATGTATACTAGAGTGCAGATCTGCTGGTGTCCAAAATTCGTGCATCGCAAAATTCCGTGGCAACATGGTATTGTGTACTTTTTAACAAACCTAAAACGTTTACATTGAATGATGACATGCCAGTCAGGTTTACTAACAATCGTAGCTGTAGCATTAAAAACAGTCTGTGAACGTACAAATATCACATTTTTATGTTTCGGTTCAAATAAGTGGGGAAACGGGGACTTTTCAAAAACGTCTGACTGGAATTTGGAAAGGCAAGACCCGTAGACACACATACCCAAATCCCAGATTTAGCCTTTAGGCAAACAAATTACATCCACGACGAGGTTAATCATCTTGTTATGGTTGCATATACTGATGTTTTAGTGTGCATTTTCGTTCACTGCATGTTAAATACCGGACAATGCAGGTTTACTAACTAGAAAGGCGAGACCCTTGCCTAAGGCTATGTTATTTACTGTAGTAGAGGCTCGACAGTGACAGTGACAGTCCCAGCGCCGCGGCAGCTGACACCGACTGCAGCCGTCCGCGTCGGCGGACGTTATTATTCTATTTAGTCGAAACGTTACTCGGCTGACGGCATTGGGAAGCAGGATAAATAAACAATGCATACGCTTCCTACACTTATAAAAATAGCTGTCAATATACATATGTCTACAAAGTGCTTATTTACAATGCCATTGCTTGAATCAACTCACCTCGAAATCAGACATGTTAGCTGTGTATGTGACGTCAACGGTCTGTGTGTGGTTCACTGCGTGTGCATGAATATTCATTATACTTGGGATGCAGAATTAATCATCCACGTGGCAACAAGCTCAAAATGATTCGCGTAAACACAACTGTTTATCCGCCGTTTGCGCAGATAACACCCAAATTATGCATAAACATGCAAGACATAAGTAACAGAGAAAGTACTTATGGGAAATTAATACGTTTTGATACTGTACACCTCGAATGTATATTAGCTTATAAAGAATCCCTTTAAGGCGTTCGGTCCTACACCGAGGAGTACTGTACACACGTGCGTTTCGGATTGCGTATGTAAGTGTCCGGGAAAGAGGCAGTTAATGGTGCAGTTTGTGGTTAGGTTGTTATATGTTCGTGAATAGAGTTCTGCACAACGTCTCCCTCCGGTCTGCCAGCTTTGGTAGTATCGCTGTGCCGATGGCTTCGTCGCAACACACGTCATGGAATATTATCCGCATAGCTCGTCTGTGGATATTTTTCAGTTGCTTGGTTTGCTTTTTCGTTAAGCGCGTATGCCACTCCTGGCAGGTATACTCAAGGACCGATCGGATTAGTGTTGTAAATATCTTTACGAGATGATGGGGGTGGACTCCTGCTCGCTTCAGCAGGATTATGAAATATAGTCTTTGCGACGCTTTAGCGGTGATTTCGTCGATGTGAAGTTGCCACGTAAGATCATGTGAAAGTGTGACACCTAATAGGCGAGTGCAGTTTAGTAGTTCTATCTGTCTGTCGTTGATCATTATCGGCTGGATGTCTGGTGTTTTTTTCTTGAAGCATATGCACATTCCCTTCGTTTTGTCGTAGTTCAATGCCACTTTGTTGGTGGCAGTCTCGTCTGCCGCTGTTTGGAGCGAGCTATCGAGGCCTGAAGGTGAACATGATTCCCATATTGTGCAATCGTCTACATATTTGACGTGTTCACAAGTTGTTTGTAAGTCATTTATATGATGCACAAAACCGATCGGGCCAAAGATTGTTCCTTGTGGCACGCCTGCTTTGACAGTAGTGTACTTCGACTTGTTACGACCGATCTTCACTCGCTGTTTGCATTGGCATAAGAAGGATGTTAGCCATTTGATTATGGAATTCGGGAGTCCAAGTGACGAGCATTTAGTTAGCAGAGTATAGTAGTCTACTCTATCAAACACTTTGCTAAAGTCAACGAGTAGTACGCGGATAATGGTTCCGGTGGAATCGAGCACCTGTGAACTACCTCGATTAGAGCGTGTACTGTGGACGTTCCTTTCACTGAACCATATTGTTGAGGGTCAACTTGGTCTTATCCAGCCACAAATGAATTGCTCCAGGCACTTGGACAATACCGCCGTGAGTGATATTGGGCGCAGGTCTTTATGGATGAGCTTCGGCGGTCGTACTTTGGGTATAGGTCTGAAGTCAGTGCATTTCCACAGCAGTGGTACAGTCCCTTCCCGCAGGCTGCTGTTGAAGATCGCGCACACGGGGGGAGCAAGTATGGTGGCGTAGTCGTGTAGAATCCAGTTAGGTATTTCGTCGGGGCCGACAGCTCTGTTACGTTGTATACGCGCATGTACGGTGCAACAACACTGCTATTACATTGCATTATGATGTTATAATAGTTTAGAGCAATATCAATGGCAAGAGCGTATATATAGATGTGTGTGTGTGTGTGTGTGTGTGTGTGAGTGTGTGTGTGTGTGTGTGTGTGTGTGTGTGTGTGTGTGTGTGTGTGTGTGTGTGTGTGTGTGTGTGTGTGTGTGTGTGTGTGTGTGTGTGTGTGTGTGTGTGTGTGTGTGTGTGTGTGTGTGTGTGTGTGTGTGTGTGTGTGTGTGTGTGTGTGTGTGTGTGTGTGTGTGTGTGTGTGTGTGTGTGTGTGTGTGTGTGTGTGTGAAGTACAACAATTCATCAGTGCGTATACGTTCCAGTTGTGTATCGTTCACAAATATATACTTTGGGGAGTATATTAGTTAAATAGTAAGTCAGTCACAACAATATATCATAGTACATTAGTCACGACCGCGTATCGTGTTGAATCTATTACAACAATGGGTACAGTAACGGCGACGTTGAAGTGTTAACATTTTTCGTTCCGCAATATATTCTATTTACTGAAGCGAGCGTTGAACTGCTGCATACGCGCTACACAATACGTGAATGGTACGTGAGTGCGTCTACAACATTAAGTCTTATACAGATTTTATGTGGTCTTAAAGACTGATATATTGATTTTATTGTAAAAGCTGCTAATATCGCCCACCGAGGACTCGATCGCTATTGTCCTGCACCAGCTGAACTGCTGTGTCGAGGTCACGCGTGGCTGCACTGACGAGGCGTCGCTGGGGACCGATGCCGATAGACCCAATACAACATAGAATCAGCACGGGTTGTTTCGTGTTGTGTCCCCGAAGAATGCATAAGTCGTCGGGTCTCCATCACGGCGGTGACATGCGTCGACTGAGTCACACACGCGTGACGGCCGGTTTCATCTTGATGGCTCTTCTGCCGATTCTGCTTATGCTGAGTGGGGATGTAAATCCCAATCCCGGACCTAGCCCAACCCATAAACTCTTTTATCAGAACACTACTAACATCCTCACCAAACTACAAGACTTTAACATGTTCTTTAGCGATCATGACTACGACTTCATAGCGATAACCGAAACATGGCTGCGGGGGGATATTTTAGACAACGAGGTGCTGCCAAACAACATATACAGAAGAGACAGAGACAGCCCAGTTGTGGCAAACAACAAGAAGTGTCGCGGCGGTGGCGCCTTGGTTGCAGTGAGTAATACATACAACTCCAAACGTAGGCTGGATCTGGAAACTGATCTGGAAATAGTATGGACTCAAACGCTCTTGATGGGACAAAGCCTGTACTTAGAGTATGTTTACGTCCCGACCTGGTCGGATGTGCGCACCTGGTCAGAGCTCGACAAATCGCTGGAACTGGTCACTAGAGCAATGAACCCTAACTGCGATTGTGTGTTACTCTTGGGCGATTTCAATTGTCCAGACATTCAATGGACACCGTCAAACAACCCAATTGGCCTCATGCGCCATTCATGGACCAATTCGCAGTCCGAACTGTGTGTTGAAATGTTATCTGAATACGGCCTTGTGCAGTGTAACGCTGACCACACATGCAACGAGCACACACTAGATCTTGTCTTTGTGCACGGTGCAGAGTGTAATGTTAAGAAAATAGACAAGAGGGTGAAATCCACACACGGCGCCCCACATTGTGAACTGTTATGTGCCAACCAACCAAAGCAGGAACCCGCTAAACGTTTTGTTTATAACTATCGCAAAGCGGACTTTAGTCACCTGAGACACCTATTGTTTTGTATTCCGTGGTCATTTCTCACGGACAGTACTGACATTGACGACAGTTTTGATATATTTTATGATATTTTGTATGCTGCCATAAACGAAGGCGTTCCACGTATCTGCATTCGTGGACGTAAATACCCAGTATGGTATGATAACGATATGATCGCAACCTTGAACGAGAAAAATTATCTGTTTACCAAGTATTTTCTGAGCTACGAACCACTTTTAAGAAACTTAAGTGAGAAAGGTATTGTGACTACATATCGGAAATTGAAAAGTCCGTCAAACAAAACACCAAACGTCTATTCAGTTTTGCCAAAAGCAAACAAGCTAATGTAAAACTTTCTAACTCAATGGTATATAAAGGCACTGAGGCAGACAGTCCAGCTGACATAGCAGAACTGTCTTCTGACCACTTCGAATCTGTCTTTACATTAGTAGATAACCTTGTTTATCCAAGTATTCCCTCCTATCAATCCGACTCAATGACTAATATCAATATGCCTTATGATGGAGTACTAAGAACCACCGATGTAAACAAAGCATGCGGTCTTGACAATATATCAGGCGTAATCCTTAGGGAATGTGTTGCCGAATTAGTAGGTCCACTAACAATGCTTTTTAGTATGTCCTTAAACTGTGGAACTTTTCCAACATGTTTTAAAAGAGCAAATGTTGTTCCTGTTTACAAGAAGAGAGATAAACGAAATGTGTGCAACTACAGACTTATCTCTCTCTTACCGATATTTAGCAAAGTTTTTGAGAAAGTCGTATACGACTCATTGTATGAGCATGTGCGTAACACAATTTCGGTCAGTCAACACGGATTTGTGAGGTGTAGAAGTACAGTATCTAATCTAGCTTGTTACTTCAACGCCATTTCTGAATCTATTGATAACATGAAACAGGTTGATTCTGTTTATTTGGATTTCAGTAAAGCCTTTGATTCAGTATGCCACCCATTGTTAATTCACAAGCTTAGATCATATGGCTATTCCGGGCAATGCATAGAGTGGTTGCAATCTTACCTTGTCAACCGAAAACAACGCGTGGTCCTCGAAGGCAAAACATCTGACTGGAAGCCAGAGTTGTCTGGTGTACCACAAGGTTCACAAATTGGACCACTTCCGTTTATCTTGTATATTAACGATCTCATCTCACTAATCATGTTGTTTCATGTGAAATGACATTGTATGCTGATGATTCCAAATTATATAAAGAAATTACGTCGGTGACCGATTGTCAATTGGTGCAGAAGGATCTGGACAGTGTATGTCTTTGGTGTGAGACATGGCACCTTAAACTTAACGTTGAAAAATGCTGCATAATGTCATCCACTAACAAAAAGAAACGTATATCCTATGACTACCCGATTTTAAGCCAGCCTCTGCCCAAGGTCACCGCTGTCAATGATCTCGGTATCACATTGACCGACAGTTTGGCTTTTAAAGATCATATTAATTGTTGTGTTTGTAATGCTTTTAAGATGAGTGGTTTTATTATGCGCGTTTGCATAACATTTACCGATGTACAGGCTTTGCGAGTCTTGTATATATCTCTAGTCAGAAGCCAGTTGGAGTGTTGCAGTGTTATCTGGAATCCCTGACAACGTACGTTTATTGACAAAATCGAACGAGTTCAAAAGAAATTAATTAAATATCTATGTTACAAATCCAGAATACAGTATTCCTCTGACAGTTATCCTGAACTTTGCCATCATTTTAGACTACCTTCCCTTCAACATCGTAGGGAAGTTGCAGATCTTATGTTTTTACGCAAGTGTGTGCACTCCCAACTAGACTCGTCGTATTTGATAGGGGCTAACCAATTTCACTGTCCATCACGATCTCTACGAAACTACATCCCTTTTAGAGTTTACAATAGCAGAATCAACATTAGCAAACACTGTGTTTTGAATATATGTATGACTACTTTCAACACATTATATTTAAGTGATCCAACTTGTGATATATATTCAGGAGCTGAACCATTTAGATCCTCAATTCAAAAACATTTCTATGTATAACAGATGTTTGCCTGGTATATTTGATGTTGATATTGTGTGGTTTTTATGTCCTTATTTTTGTTATTGTTTTTATTATTCTATTATTGTTTTATTATTTATATGTATTGTTTCAGTTATCAGTCATGTTATTGGGTCCACTGGACCTGTTGGAATCTGAATAAATACAATATAATACAATACAACAGTGTATCAGTCACAGCATTGTTGCATTAATTAAGACAGTGTTCCTGGTACCAGTCATAACAATGAATCTTCGTGATGTGTCCGTTATTACAGCGTAGGCCCTATCGCGATGTACTGATTACAACAATATAGGCCAAACTTGTTCGCGCACGCACGCACACAAGCACGCACGCGCACACACAAAAATACGCACACATACACACACACACACACACACACACACACACACACACACACACACACACACACACACACACACACACACACACACACACACACACACACACACACATACAGTGCTAACTTCACTACACGGTCCAAAATGAACTTACCCACGCATGCGTGACGTTGCAAAGTGGCTCCCTCGTGCGGCGACTCAACGGGTATGCGTGGTCGCGAGTTCTTTGAACAGGAATTCTGGGACAGAAGGAGTGAACCGGATAGAGGTGTAAGACAGTTGTTCAGCGTCAAGTCTGAACCGACTTTCTTCGCATTTACCACCGATGCACCGTCCTTCGCTGTACTGCTGTTCAATTTGTCGCTTCTGTCGCTCTCAGCGGGTACCTTCTGTTGCTGATGTTTCGTCAACTCAAGTGGTCGGAAGAAGGATCCACATATGCAGCAGTTAAGAAGGATGCCGGCTTCGACGAGGACCGCGCCACTCCAGCCATACTCGTCCAACAGCGCTTTGGCCAGCGGCGCGAAAATGAATGTTCCGATCCCCGACCCACAGACAGCGAGACCCGTCGCAAACGATCTTCGCTTCTCGAAGTAGTGCGATACACTGACGATGGCGGGAAGATACATCATGCCGAGCCCCAGGCCTACAATCACACAGACAGCGTTATATCACACTGAACCTTCTTTGCAGTCACAAATGCGGCTTATCGGTTCTCAAATTGACTTACCCCTTTTGCACACGTGCTCTTCTGAGCTTAGTTTCCGAGGATTTAGTTGCAAAAGAAGTTACCTTGTTATTATTATTATTTTATAACTCAAATTTTAAAAACGTCGGACAGTATGGTATTTCCTTGCTGAAAATAAAAAAATATATAATGTCTTGCTCTATCATAGCCTAATGTTGCTAACGTTTCTCCGACGCTTGCGCACAACATTAAGTGTTTTAAATAGTGATCTTTCGAATTGGTGAGTGCAAGTTGAAACCGCCGGTTGAAGACATCACGCGGCGGATGTCTCAAACATGACACATGTGGTGCAGTCCAGTTCTGATGCAAACGACTTTGTCAATTCTGTTTGCAATAATAACGATATGTCAAAAGTCACTAAAGATGTTGGATATGTGTCGGCACAACCGTACCAGCATGAACTAGCAGCTAAAACGATGTCCACGTGTACAAAAACGGATTAATTAGAGAAGCATCATGATTCAGATATGCGAGGTCGATTGAACAGCATTGTTTTATTACAAGTTTGTGAACCGTTGAACGTGTCACAGAGACACAGCGACACCGCCACCGCCAGTCTGATCCGTGCTAATGCTGCCGTTGGCGCCTGTAGTTGTATACTTGCCATGGACCCGGCGACGTGAAAATCCCATTTCATCTTCAGGACAATTCATCAAGACGCTTGGAAGAAATGTTGGCTACATATATGATACTACAAAGTATATTTTCAGAGTCTTCGAGTAGCTTGGATAAACCGATGCCGTGTACAACGCCTGCAGCCGGCACTTTCGCCAGAAAACATTTTGCAAGGTGACGTTTAATGTCGGCTTTGTACCGACACGATCTTGCACGACACACGTCTTTACCACGATGCTACTAAATATCCAAGTACTACAAGATCGAGCGACAAAATGTATGTCAAACATTAGCATGATTTGTATGAATGCAAATGTTGATGAATGCTAAAATGTACTTCAGATTATAAGATGACGCGCTGCCTCAGTCCGCCACGTGACGTCACGACCTAGTTATCAGACAGTTTCTTAGACAGAGTGCAGATGGAAAACTTAAAACTTAATTTCTGCAAGTAATTCGCGGAACAATTTGTTGTTCTTCTGGCAAATAGTTTATATCGCACTGATATGTGATATAAATATAACTTCGTATTTTGTGTTAACAAAATATCGACGCATATAATGTGATCATCTGGAGGGCGTATCTTATTATTTTCAGTTAGTAGATTACTGTAAATGAACATGTATATTTTATTGTGTGATGCACTCACCTGCCACAATGCCAAGGGAGAAATATAAATAGTAGAGGTTTGGAGCAAACAAGCTGATGGCAAAGCCGAACGCCGCCAGAACTGAGCCAGCGATCGAAACCACTCGGCAGCCATATTTGTTTGTGAGTGCGCTTACCACAGGCCCTGCAGAACGAAGATGACAAATACAGCGCGTTTACTTATCAGATGTACCCATTGTTTGCCGCCAAAGTAACATAAAATAAGTATGCATACAATTCTATATCATTTATATACTGATACGCTAACTTGGATGTAATGTAATTATATCGGCTCCCAGGTGTCGAGGTTCATCCGCTGTTTTCTATATCCATTCGTAAGGTTGGACAAGTGACATTTTCTGTACAGATAAATGCCATGTGAACTTACTGAAATCCAACTATTATAGCAAACACTTAATACTGTAGCATTCCGAGTTTACAGGAACACCTGTAATTAATGTTTGACTAACTTTCACGCATCATAATTTACAAATATTCGAACGCTAACAACATGCCCTATTTAATCCAGTCAATTGTGTCAACCGGTTCATATGATGCCACAGTGCTCAATGCTCACGGATGCTTGGTCACAAATGTACATACAAAACGAGTTTTATTGAAAATTGGAGGAATAGCATCTGCCAAAGAGTGTTTTATGTATTGACAGAACAATATGAACAGCTTTGCATTTCTAATGGCAGTTGTTTTGTAAGGAAAACAACAACATTCTCCAAAATATTTTATGTGTTAAAACGCATACAATCGTGATTTTTGCGCGCCTTTAGTCGTCCGTAATTAGTTAAATGGCAGAGAAGTTGTAAGTAGCATGACATACTACAAAAAACTCCCCCAAAAAAAAAGTTACGGGGGTGGCTCACAGCTATCTATAATAATCGGTCTCAGTCTTCCCCTATTGGTCAAGCATCAGCGCCCTGAACAACATGTCAACCGCCGCCCAGGATAACATTGTTCTTGTTCTTTGAGAACACGTTTTGATAAATGCACTGGCATGGTACCGTTGATTTTAATTCCAAGTGTTGTTCTTAAAACCCCAATAGATAAATGACAATAATTACACACTGCATACAATGTAATTGTGTACACTCTAATTGCATCACGGATACATACCGCAGCACCACGTCATCCCGATCATGAGAGAACTGATCCAGCCTACGTCACCCCGGCCGGCGTCGAAATGGTCGACGAGGGCGTTGAGGAAGACGCCGAAGGAATACGGAACACCGTCCCCGAGCATGTGTGTCAAGAACGAGCCGAGAACAACCATCCAACCCCAACCGCCGTCTGGCGGTGTAGGCAGAGTATCTTTGTTGCTAACGACGGTGACATCTGACGACAATTGGCCGAGTTTGGGGTTTTGTTCGTCGACGCTTTTCAGAGAGCCAACTTTGTTCATGTCTGTTTTGTCGTTGTTCAAGCGTGTTCTTGTGGTTACCATTTAGTATGATTGGTATCCATGGGTCTGTTGCTTTGAATTCAAATGTGCTTTAGTACAAATTCGCTTGTAACGATGCATCAAGTCGCTGAAATTGAAGAACATTTATATTAAAATATTGTGGTAGTCACCAGTTGGCAGCATTGCACATCATCGCCGACCCCTGTACTCCTTTCACACACAATTGCACACCGCTAGTTACAATCATATTACCCGTTTTATTTCTACCACATTGGTACCAGAAGTGTAAGATATATGTACGCCACGCGCCTTTGTACGCCTGCGGGAAGAGTTGCACAAATGTCATTTGGCAAATATCTCGCTATTTCCAAATGTCAAACTGGCTATATATACTATGTGAATTTTTGCGCTTTCCCATTTATCCAGCTCTACCTTTCCGGAACTTTTTTAGAAAGATGGCGAAGTTTTTTATCCGGGGCAACGCCCACAACAATAACAACGAATACCTGACCAGATTACCCGAGTTGTACAAGTACAATTAGGCAACTAAGTCACTATAATTTGAAACAACCATTTGACTGTACTGCGTGAATTAATGAGCGTTCACGTTTATCCGGTCTACTTTTTCAGAAACTTATTCGGAAAGACGGCGAATTTGTCGTATGGGGCAACGCCCATGACGAAAACGAGTACGTCAGTTTATTAAATTGTGTCCTTGTTGTCCAAGTTGTATACATAAATTGTGGTTACGAAGCCTCTATTTTGTAATTTCAGTTGACTGTATTTCAATACTTCCACATTCTTTGAGTCTCACCGCGGAGAGTCATGGGCGTGGTTCAATTGGCATTCACGCACGGGTGACTTCGCCTATAAAGCGCATTGTCCACTCGCATTGTAAGCCCAAATACATTCGCTGTCAATACAACATTCACCGAACCGGTTACCCAGTTGAAATAACATTGTGTGGTTGATGTCAGCTTGCTGACAGCAGTCTATAATTCGAGGACACCAATCAGTCAGTCGTAACGTTTCCGTCACCGTTCATATCAATAATGAGTATGTCGCGAAATTGAAATTTATTATGAGATACAACATAGTGCGCATCAATTATTGATATTAGACTATTGGTATATACTTACTGTTTGTAGTATGTCCTTTGAAATTGAACGTTTAGAAACTCGACATACATGATACATTCATTGCCTAAGATGCGCTGTGTTCGTTACACGCGTGAACGTTTGTATTAATGTCACGGAAACTTAATTTGTTATAAAGCCCTCAGTTAAACTCGTTGTATGTGTTTCGTAATACACTGAAAATGCCACCGAAAAGGAAACAACGAAAGAAAATTTAGTGTAACGGGAAGGAAGAGACAGTCGATTCTGAAATCGACAATGAAACTACTATGGATGATGACAAACAAACGCACGAATATGATTTGGGTAGCCCTACAGGATACGTTGCTACTATTTGCAGGACGACTAGATTCAATCGATATAGCAATGCATTCCATACAAACAAGTATACATGGTCCAGAAAAAAAGCTTCGGCTCTAGAGCTATGTGCTAGATTCTCTTCTGGAGCTCGCCCAAAGCATGGTAAGTCCGATGTTACACCTAGTGCATGAGGGAGGTGGGTGGAGCTGGCTATCGCGATGAACGCGGGCCCGTGTTAAAGGGTGCGTTTCCCGGTGACACAAATCTTAAGGACACCTTTCCAAACACCAATTACGATGGGTCAACACAGCGACTACCCAACCCTGACTACGGGTATTTCACCGACCCTAGCGATAGCCTACAGTGGAATCCCGCCAGCGCCCCATTTCCAGTCAACGTTACCATGGCAATAGTAGGGGTATGTGCACGCCTTGTTGGCCAAGTGAAAGTAATGTCAATATCGACAAATGTGAGGGTAAACCAGGCGAGTGGGATAATTGGATTTACCAATTCGAGTTTATGGCCGAAGCATACAATTGGGGACAGGATGAGAAGATGATGTCGCAGGGCTGGGTACATAACATGCCAATAGGAATGCTTACCAGTCCTGCGGGCTTGCAGCGTTCTGTATGTCGTACATACGGCCGCATACCGGATGGAGATGCGTCTAGGCTTAAGCGGTACGCCGTCTACAGACTAGTTGTTGGGTTGGACTTGTCTCAAGTTTCGGTCCCAGTCATGTCGTCAGGGATCAACACACTGTGATATCACACTTCACCATCTTTCTTTCGCACCAGGGCAGGAGCTGATGCCCAATTTGAGGTGGAGTGTCTAATAACGTTGGCTGCTAACAAACCTGTCAGTGTTTTCTCTTCTTACCCTTGGCATTTCACAGGGGTACGCCTTAGCCGTTCTCTAACTGGGTCTTCAAAATAGGTGTTAATACGATGACGTAGTAGCGAGAATTTACCGAAATCTTTACTATCATCGGAGAAAGCATTGGCGTATTCCATTAGTAGGAGCCCTAGAGCGATTTTTTTGTCGTTGTGAAATATTCTCCTTTGGTCTAATGAATACATCTACCAGGTGTGATGGGATGCGGGACCCTACATCTTTACGTTTAGCTGAGACGTATGCTGCATCAAAGCTGATATCTGGTATGTAGGACACTGCTACAGGTGGTTACGTTTCATTAATTTTGTTTACCTCCCCCTAAGATGGTGCATCTCCTCCCGTAGTGTGCTGGTCTACTTTAGCACATTAACACTGTCTATGTCTATGACAGTATCCAGTTCCACAGCATGAGTTAGTATTTCTCAATGTCTCAAAACAATCTGGTCTTTGGAGTAATTTATAACCTGCATAATCACAGCAAGATGAGATAATCAAAGTATCGGTTATCTCCGGCGTAGTGACATACTGATGTGGGTCAGGAGTAGTGAATTCTACCGATACATTAGCTCTATGCTGTGGCGGAATCATAGTAGCTGATATTCTCGGTCATAGAAGCCAGTTTTGTTATCTGGGCCAAACTGATCATGTTCGGGGGACTTGGTTTGCATGCTGTTTGATGTCATGTTGTCAAAGCAACTGGCTTTCTGCCGTGTCCCGACACCTAGCAACCATGGATGTGTCATAGCTGCTGCTCCAGAGGTAGACATTGACTGGAGACGTTGGAACTGGTCTTGCATGTTCCGTACTTCATCAGCTTGTCTACTGGCTTGTTCTTAAATGCTCTTAAGCTTGTCGCCAAACCCCTTATTTGTATATGGGATTCTCTGACTAGTGTTTTGGCAATTCGCCTCCAAATTTGTTAGTCTCTTATCTGATATTTCCTTGTGGTCATTCAGCTTTGCATCAATCTTCTCAAGCATTTTGTATATTATCGCAAAATTCCGATCCATTATGTCTGGACTGTCTATGCCAGTTGTTGGGAAGCCCCCTGTGGCTCTCTATAGCGGGAGTGTAACTGGAGTTTCGGACACATCGTCCAACGTTTCGTGTGAATCTTCCTTGGTGTCCTTATCTCGTCTAGTCCTCATACTAAGGGTAACAAAAGATACCCAGGGAAAACACGGAGTTCAAATGTGCAGTATTCTATAAAGATCAAACTCGGAAAAATCTAATTAGCTCCGAAATGCAGGATATATTACAAAAAAACTAGAAATTAGAGGTGTCTAACAATTAACGACCAACACCTGTCGGTGTAACACAACAAAACGTTATGTCCTATATGAACATGACAAAGTTGAATCACAAACAACAACCCTAATGTGATTACCAATAGAAGTTAAATCAATGTTGTCAAATAAGTATAGTAACAAATCGTCAATACTGAAACTAGACATAACTTGTTATGTCAAATAACACACATACTGGAATAATATTGTCAGTGATATATACTAATCACCAACTGAACCTATTCTAAGAAACTATCAAATCAATTGTCATACAAATACTGTTAGTAATTAAATTACTATAAACTGAACAAGACATAAGAAAAGGTTCCTTGTAAATTAATTACTACCAGAGTTATATATTTAAACCATTAAAATGAACCTGACATAAGGAAGTATCAAGTCAATAACGATAGAAGTTTAATAATACTGTCACTGGTGTAAGTCACAAGTGTGATGAGCACTGGGAAATAATATTGTATAAAAAGAAATATACAGCTGGCATTTCCGGTATTAGGTTAACACAAGCGTACTAAAAACAATAACGAACCCTTGCTAACTGTAATCGGAGCCAGTTGGATTAATAAATTTTGCACAAGTAACGTTGTCTTGACTTAATGATTGTAAACAACACAAATGTTGATATTGTATATGAAGATCTAACGTGTCATTTAATTTCACAACACCAGCATCGTTGGCGTAGCCGTTGGCGAAGGCGGTGATTTGGCGATGTATCAGTTACGACGTTGTACAACTATAAGTGACGTTATTTCATCACGCTAAGCGAGGCGAAGAGCCTTGCTTACTAATCCCAACTAAAGCTAACTAATTAGACGCTGTAGCCTAGTATTGTACAATAGGTAAATATACCAACGCAGAATGTCGTGCTTGCTGGAGACTAGCTATTGTTCGACAACTGACAGGCCAGCGTACGCGCAGTCATAAAGCACGGCAAGCAACATTTGCGGGAACAAGGGGGGGGAGCGTGGGCAGCTGCCCCCTGAAATTTCTCGGGGGGGGACAGACATATGGTTCTGTCCCCCCGTTAAATGTGAGCATGAATGTTTCTTTTTGTGGCGAGCGTCAATGGTGTTCGGAAATGTAAATTTAATGAGACGATTAACGTGTATTTTGTTGACTGTGAAAGGTGTGTGCAATTGGAGGTCAGCCAACTAAATCGAATGTTTTTCTTGTTAACGAAATCACGCTTCTAGCTCACGGAGAAACCCAGGATAGCTATAGAAGCGTAGGCACACTAAGTTCACTGAAGTCAGTGACAGCAAGCGGCGTTGTCAGAACGATATCTGCACCACTTTTAAGACATACATATATTTTATACGTCTGACATCAATGTCGTAGGACTGGCTACATAATATGCCAATAGGAATGCTTACCACTCATGCGGGCCTGCGGTGTTTTGTGTGTCGTACGTACGGGTCGTCGTTTAAGCGATACTCCGTCAATAGACTAGTTGTCGGGTTGGACCTGTCTCAAGTATCGGTCCCAGTCATGTCGTCAGGGTATATATATATATATATATTATATAACTATAGGGGAGGGTGTTGCCACCCAGGGGGCTACTAGTTAGTGCTGCAACCCACTAGGGACCAACACAATGACACTCTTGGTGTCATGTCTGCGAGGGCCAGCTCTGACGGCTCACTGTAGCCTGCCTAGAGAGGAACGCCACGATTCTAGGGGGTGTATAGAGTACGTCGGTATGACATACGGCCACACCAGACATGTCGCTAAGACAACACTATGAGCAGAGTTGTCTGTGTTGAAACAGGAACAGGGGGAGAGTCTGGACACCTTCGCAGGCAGGGTATATGCCCTAACAGTAGAGGCCTATCCAGATATGCGGAAAGAACTATATGATTGCCTGTCTGTACCAACCTTCCTATATGGCCTCCATGCTTGTATATAATATTCCAAATGCGGCCCAACTATTGCTTTGTACAGTGGTACAATTAGCTGTTTCTCCTTATATGTGATATTTATCCTAATTAGCCCTAGTATTTGGTTATCCTTTGAAGCAGCAATTCCACATTGCTCCGAAACGTTCATGTCAGCACGAACTGTTACTCCTAAATCCTTTTCTTTTACAGTTTTACCTAATATAGTATCCCCCATTATGTATTCTATGTTCACATTTCCATGTCATATGTTGATGCATTTACACTTCCCAACATTTGCCATTGTTCAGACCATTTGACCAATTTGGCTAGATCATCTCATAAAGTGTGTCTATGTTCATTTGTATTAACTTCTCTGAACAGTTTTGTATCGTCTGCGAATTTCAGTGCATTGCTTTATACATCATCATCCAAATCATTTATATATCAAGAGTAATATAGGTCCCAACACCGATCCCTGTAGCACTCCACTCAAAACTGGTTTCCAGTTTTAAATCTTCCCCTCTACTATTACTCTCTGTCTTTTCTCTATTAACAATGTTTGTATCCAACTGATGACACCATCCTCTATACGATGGGCTTTTAGTTTACGTAACAATCTTTGATGAGGCACTTTACCAAATGCTTTCTAAAATCAAAGTAGACAACATCCACTGGTGACCCATCATCTACCCACTTTGTAATTTCTTCTAAAAACATAAGCGATTCGTTAGACAATACCTAGCTTTTAGGAACCCATGTTGAGATTAATTTATTAATTTGTGTTTACTAGGAATTCCACCATGTGATCTCTAATAAGCGTTTCTAATAATTTGTATGAAACTGATGTTCAGGTCACTGGTCTGTAATTTTGTGTCTTGCTCCTTGACCCTTTTTAAATAATGGTGTAATGTTTGCTTCGTTCCATTCTAGTGGAACGATTCCCTCTTTAAGTGACAAGTTAAAGAATATAGCAAGTGGTGTTCAGATTTGGTCTACAATTTCCTTATGCAGTGTTGGTGGTATCCCGTCAACTCCAGGTGATTTGTTTTCTTTAATCATCTTAATTGGCTTTGATATAACTTCAGGAGTAACAAACAACTGCCTAAATTGATTTGATTGATCCCCTCAAATTTATTAATTGGTAATGGCAGTGAACTTATATTTTCTGTGGTAAACTCTGAGCTGAAATACTCGTTCAGGGCCTCTGCCATTTGAAAACCATCATATATAAGTTTTCCTACACTATTTTCTATTGGTCCAAATTTATCACGAACCTTCTGTTTACTCCTTACATAAGCAGAGAAACTCTTGCTATCATTTTTTATATCATTCACCAATTTTTGATCAAAAGTTCTTTGGATTTTCCAATTTCGGTTGTAGCTAGGTTAAGGGCCTCATTGTAGTTGTTATAGTCTTCAATATTTCCAGTGTTTCTGTAAACTCTCCACATAATTGGTATGTAAGCAATCTTTCGTATAGCTTCTTTTGATAGGTGTTTCTTCCAAGATCCTTTCCCTTGAATTTTTAGGGGAACACATCTTTCAATAATGCCCTCAATCTTATCTTTCAAAATTGTCCAACATTATGTTGCTGTCTTGCCTTCATCAAGTTAGTCCAATCTATGTGTGCTCAATATTTCTCATCTGTTTGTATTTGCCTTTGTTAAAGTTTCTCCATCGCTTTTTACCATTATTCCTTTATTCTACTTTTATAATAAAATGGATCTGTTTATGATCACTAGATCCCAAAGGTTAATGTATTTTAACAATATCAACTAATTCGTTTCCCTTTACTTATCTCTTTATAGCACTGTGCAGTATTACATCATCTCCCTGTCTTATGTTAGGACTACGATAAACTAGTCTTATTGTTAATGTTGAGTTCCTGGTAGCTATGTTGCACTAAGTAGCTTCATCGCAACCTGCTTCCCTTTTCATTTGTACTTAATATACCTGTATGGATCCTTTAATATACAGAATTAAAGAACTGCTCCCTAGAACTGCTGCTCCTTTTCCTGTCAGATGTAGCCAATCACTCATAAACAGATCTCTCCTTACAAAGCTGGCCCACGTGTTTATGAAGCCGACTCCTTCCTCCATACATAACTTCTGTACCAGTGTGTTGATGGTCATTCTTCTGTAATTCCTGTAGTAGTGTCCTCTGCCATTATTAGCAGTATACCCGATAACACGATCTACCCAGTACGTGCCTCTTTCATTGTGCTGACCAGTCTCCTATACTTATCAATGATGGCCGTCGTACCTTCCTTCTCTACATTTATGCTGCCCACGTGCACAAGAATAGACCCCAGTTGCCATTGCCCATGACCTGGCCTACTCTTTCTGAAACACCCTCTATCTTTGCCCCTGGTAGGCATACAGTGAAATCCTCCTCCTTGTTTATTATCTTGTCCAACTTCCTCATACTAGAATCCCCCGTGACCACTCTCAGTTTCCTCTATTTCTCATTAACTACTACATCTGCATAACTCGTTCCTTTTGTTGCCGCTCCTCAACACCGACCTGTTTACCTTTCTTTTGCTGAACACTCTGTGCTCTTCCATCTGTCTTCTTTTCAATCTTTTGTTTCACAGTCTTACCAACTTCCTCTGTGATATCTACCTCTTCACCACCTGTATCGCTGTCGCATCTCTCCTCGTTCCCTACAATCTGACCACCTGTTGATCTATCTCCACTACACGTTTTCTTTTCGTCTGCTGAACAGTTTCCTCCGTCCCTCTGTCATCTTCACATTTCCTTGTTCCTTCAGACCTGTCACCTTCCCTCCTCTCAGCCTGCTTTCTTCACGCTCAATGTTACACATCACTGCTCCTTCTGTGTCGTAGTATTCCCAACTATCTCCATGTCATCCCTCTCTGTTCCATATATTCCCATGTTGAGTCTCACCTCCATCTCTGTTACGTTTGCTTGTTTCATTGTTAATATTCTTACAATACACAATGGTATGAAATGCTTTATTGTTCTTCTGCTTGTCGTACAATACCGGTTCACATTTCACCCGATCATGCTGTCAGACCAACTCGACTAACATAATCTACAGTACACAAAATAGCCGTTCGTCTACACTGGGTCTCCGACACCATACCGTATATTACTCCACATCTCTTTCCTTTTACAAAATCGAAAGTCAATCATAACTGTAGTTCTTAAAGACAAGCTATCTAGTCAAGTCTCTGCAGACAATCTGCCAAGTATGCAGGGAGCTTTCTGGCACGTGTACTTCTGCGTATGGCGATGGTGTGTTTTGCATCAACACAGGTAGTTTTCTCGGCGGTTTGTCTTGCGTCAGCACAGGATCTTCAATCGGCATCGTCCTGTGTGCAAGAGGCGGCGCGACAGACGATATCTCGTTGGCTTCTCGTGGCAGAGGAGTCAAACTGTCTTCCAGGGGCTGACTCTCAGGAAGCGGTGGACACTCGTCTTCCACACGTAGAGCTCGTCGGTTGTGTCTGTACATACGACCTTAAACTGGAACGACGTACGACCTGTTTGAGAGCTTCTTCGTGCATTCGCAACCCGACAACATCATACGTATAGCATCACCCGGTGCTATCGGTTTCAAGTTATTTGCTGACCTGTTGAAGTGAGCTATTTGAGCATCCTTGCTAGCTTTCCTGGCGCGAGACACGTTAGCAGCAATATCTGGTATCAGCATACTGCGCTGAATCAGAATCAGCGTTCGGCATCGACGGGGGACGCACTGTAACCATATCGCACAGTGCTTCTAAAGTTGAGCAATGCCATTTGGACGTCCCTGTCATCTTTCGTTGCTTTCTTCACGAGGTTCTTCGCCGTTCCTATTGCTCGTTATAATTCCCCTTTCCTCTGGGGGTATCCCGGACTGCTCGTGATGTGCTCGAAGTCCCATCACTGCGCGAACTCTCTGAACTCGGCACATGAAAACTGTGGCCCGTTGTCTGACATCACGACTTCCGGTACTCCATGACGTGCAGATTGTGAGCTCATTGCATCGATCACACATTTGTTTGCGCGTACTCGAACAGAGGTTTATCAGCTCGAATAAGTTGGCGTAATAGTCAACCAACAGTAGGTATTGCTTTCCCTACAGTTCGAACAAGTCAGCACCAACTTTCGCCCCAAGGCTTGCCAGAAACGTCATGAGACATCATGGGCTAATTCCACTGACTGACATTATCAGTGATCTCCCGGATCATCAACGGCCAGTACACAGCATATTTGGCGAGTCGCATACAACCCTGTATACTCTGATGGGAAAGGTGTACCGGGGCGATGATGTTCTTGGGTAAACTGGTCGGCACTACGATCCTGCAGTTCTTGAACACCAGTACATTCTGCACAGCCAGTTGATGTCGTACATTGTAATATGCACGAACGTCCAGGTCACTGTCAGACTTCCGTGCAGGCCAGTCTTCCATTGTCACCTGCATCAACTACTGGAGAGCACAATCACTGACAGTGGCTGCTCACAGCTCCTCCAGCCGTTTGGGAGACACTGGCTGTCCTTCTTTCAAGTCTATCTTCTCTACTGCAACAAAGTGAACATTTGGTTCACCAGGAATGTATGCACGGCTCAGCGTGTCCGCGATATACATCTCTGACCCACGCGTGCATGTCACATCCAGACTATAATGTTGGAGTTGCAGCAGCATCCGTTGCAATCGCTTGGGTACAGTCACAAGAGGTTTCCTGAAGATCACTTCTAGTGTCTTGTGATCACTCTGCACTTGAACCGTCTCTCTTCCATACATATATTGGTCGAACGTCTCGCAGGCGAATACTATAGTTAGTAACTCCTCGATTTGAGCTTATTGTGTCTGTGTGTGTGTGTGTGTGTGTGTGTGTGTGTGTGTGTGTGTGTGTGTGTGTGTGTGTGTGTGTGTGTGTGTGTGTGTGTGTGTGTCAGTGCTCTTGATGCATATACCACAGGAAGCCCATCCTGCAGCAATCCTGCACCGAGACCTCCTTCTTAAGCGTCGCACTGGATGCACACAGAGCTTTCTGAAATCGTAGTACTGGAGTACTGGGGTACTTGTGAGTTCCTTCGTCATGAGATCAAATGCCTCCTGATGTGTACTCTGCCAACACCACTTTCTGCCTTTGTCTATCAGTCGCCTAAGGGGTTCACCTTTGTCAGACATATGTGGCACAAACTTTGTAAGGTAGTATACAGACCCAAGCAATGTCTGTACTACCTTGGTGCGTCTTCTGGACTTGGCATCTTCCCGATTGCCTCCACTTTCTTCGGATCTGCTCGGAGTCCTTCACGTGCTAGCAGATGTCCAACGAATGGAACTTCTGTCATCCTGAGCTTGGTCTCGCTCTCTAGGCCGCTCCAAGAACGCTCGTAGGTTCTTGTTGTGATCCGACTCGGCCTCCTCATCAGTTGTATCACAGCCTACGATCAGGAAATTATCGTAGATTACTTCTAAGCCTTTCAGACCTTCCACCAGTTGGTTCATCGTGCGTTGCGAGACCTACGTTGCAGAGTTAATGCCGAAAGGCATTCTCTACCATCGGTACCGACCGAATGATGTGTTGAAACACGTCAACATACTGGATTTCACATCCAAGGGTATTTGCCAGATCCCGCTCATTGCGTCCATCACGGTGAACACTCTGGCATTCTGTTGTACCAGAGTTTCATGACAAGGGGACGGACACAGTAAGGGCTAAGGGAGGGACAATATTGACAGAAAATCCCACTGACCAAACCAAAAACCTAAAATGGCATCCCCCAGGGGGCTCACCAAAAACCTCCAACTGCGCCCTCTGTACCTTACCAAAAACTCCAACCGCACCCAATTGAGGCTCACCAAACCCTCCAATTGTAACCTTGAGGCCCAACAATAACCTCCAATTGGATTCTAATGAAGATCACAGAAAACATCCAACCGCGCCCCCTTTGTTAACCAAAAACCTCCAACTGTACCCGACTGAGGCTAACCAAAAAAAACCAACTGCTCATACAAAACCTGACTAAGCCTGACTTGTCCTTACTGAATCCGCATTGTCTCACATAGTTCTTTTACTCCTTGTCTGCTCGTGGTGCAGTGTATCATGGATCACCCTCTTCTGTTCTCCGTCTATGGATGCTTTAAACCAGGGGTCGGCAACCTGTGGCCAGCGGGCCAACTGCTGCCCGCGAAGCTATATTATGCGGCACGCCGACAGAAAACGAGATTGCAGTCAATGCGGCCTGCGGGGTGACAGTACTACATTTCCATGTGCACCTTGTTTCGCTTATTGGAAAGGTTCGACGCAATGCAGATGCCATTGCGAATCCCTTCAGACCCACTGAGTAGCAAATCAATTAAAATGAATACATAGACTGAGCGCCGTCGTGAAGACCGTGAACTACGTTCGCGCCCGTGGCCTAAACGTCAAGCAGTTCTAGTGCCTTCTGCTTAGCAGCGATGTATGCGCAATATCAAGATCTCCTTTATTGCTGCGAAGTGATCTGGCTAAGTCGAGGTACCATGCAGGGTCACGTGCATGAGCTGAAGCATGGAATTATCTTGTTCGTGTAGCAGATGTTTCCAGGAGTAAGGCCTACCGGATATCACTGGGCCCCAGGTGCACATGCGTTTTTTTAATGTTCGTTTCCATTTTTGAGATCATGTTGCGATCGTGGGAGACCCAACTATTGCATTTCACAACACTCCTGAAAACGAACAAGAAAGGCCGGGCACGTACGAAGTATTCGTTGAGCTGCTGAAATGAGAGCTTGCACAGCGTTTTTCTCTGACACTCAGTTACATTCAATGAGGTGTATTTTGCAACCGAATGTCGACGGAACAGTTTCTTAAACTATCACACACGCCAAGCTCATTTGGACGTGGAGCCCTTTGTCAAAATGTCAGTTGCATGACAACAACGCGGACCTTCATAATGAGTATTTTTATATTTTATTTTGATTAGCCATTAATATTTCACAATAATTAATAACAAATCTTAATTTATATGCTGCCAAAATGTGTAAGTTCAGCGACAACGCATATGAGCTGGAATGCCTATACAAATACTATGTACGCATCGTAACATAATGTATCTGTTTCCATGAAGATTGGGCTAGTCATAACCAATAATAAGACATAAATGTGTGGCCCGCTGACCTAGCTCAAGTTACTTATTTGGCCCATACAAAAAGGTTGCCGGACTCTGCTTCAAACGATGCAGTCCTTCTCGCCCGCTTCGAACCAAGTTCCGCCAAAAACGTCTGATTGAGAAGCGAGGGGGTTGGTAAGCCAACTGCTAACCACAGCTCCACAGAGACTTCTTACAGCAGCATTTGGGTTGTCCATCAACCCGATCAGTGGCC
>CM034539.1:20670867-20673909 GCA_020002185.1 Paraescarpia echinospica | reverse complement strand
TCTGTGTTGAAACAGGAACAGGGGGAGAGTCTGGACACCTTCGCAGACAGGGTATATGCCCTAACAGTAGAGGCCTATCCAGATATGCGGAAAGAACTATATGATAGCCTGTCTGTACCAACCTTCCTATATGGCCTCCATGCTTGTATATAATATTCCAAATGCGGCCCAACTATTGCTTTGTACAGTGGTACAATTAGCTGTTTCTCCTTATATGTGATATTTATAATTAGCCCTAGTATTTGGTTATCCTTTGAAGCAGCAATTCCACATTGCTCCGAAACGTTCATGTCAGCACGAACTGTTACTCCTAAATCCTTTTCTTTTACAGTTTTACCTAATATAGTATCCCCCATTATGTATTCTATGTTCACATTTCCATGTCATATGTTGATGCATTTACACTTCCCAAAATTTAACAACATTTGCCATTGTTCAGACCATTTGACCAATTTGGCTAGATCATCTCATAAAGTGTGTCTATGTTCATTTGTATTAACTTTTCTGAACAGTTTTGTATCGTCTGCGAATTTCAGTACATTGCTTTATACATTATCATCCAAATCATTGATATATCAAGAGTAATATAGGTCCCAACACCGACCCCTGTAGCACTCCACTCAAAACTGGTTTCCAGTTTTAAATCTTCCCCTCTACTATTACTCTCTGTCTTTTCTCTATTAACAATGTTTGTATCCAACTGATGACACCAACCTCTATACGATGGGCTTTTAGTTTACGTAACAATCTTTGATGAGGCACTTTACCAAATGCTTTCTAAAATCAAAGTAGACAACATCCACTGGTGACCCATCATCTACCCACTTTGTAATTTCTTCTAAAAACATAAGCGATTCGTTAGACAAGACCTAGCTTTTAGGAACCCATGTTGAGATTAATTTATTAATTTGTGTTTACTAGGAATTCCACCATGTGATCTCTATATGAAGCTATATTATGCGGCACGCCGACAGAAAACGAGATTGCAGTCAATGCGGCCTGCGGGGTGACAGTACTACATTTCCATGTGCACCTTGTTTCGCTTATTGGAAAGGTTCGACGCAATGCAGATGCCATTGCGAATCCCTTCAGACCCACTGAGTAGCAAATCAATTAAAATGAAAACATAGACTGAGCGCCGTCGTGAAGACCGTGAACTACGTTCGCGCCCGTGGCCTAAACGTCAAGCAGTTCTAGTGCCTTCTGCTTAGCAGCGATGTATGCGCAATATCAAGATCTCCTTTATTGCTGCGAAGTGATCTGGCTAAGTCGAGGTACCATGCAGGGTCACGTGCATGAGCTGAAGCATGGAATTATCTCGTTCGTGTAGCAGATGTTTCCAGGAGTAAGGCCTACCGGATATCACTGGGCCCCAGGTGCACATGCGTTTTTTTAATGTTCGTTTCTATTTTTGAGATCATGTTGCGATCGTGGGAGACCCAACTATTGCATTTCACAACACTCCTGAAAACGAACAAGAAAGGCCGGGCACGTACGAAGTATTCGTTGAGCTGCTGAAATGTGAGCTTGCACAGCGTTTTTCTCTGACACTCAGTTACATTCAATGAGGTGTATTTTGCAACCGAATGTCGACGGAACAGTTTCTTAAACTATCACACACGCCAAGCTCATTTGGACGTGGAGCCCTTTGTCAAAATGTCAGTTGCATGACAACAACGCGGACCTTCATAATGAGTATTTTTATATTTTATTTTGATTAGCCATTAATATTTCACAATAATTAATAACAAATCTTAATTTATATGCTGCCAAAATGTGTAAGTTCAGCGACAACGCATATGAGCTGGAATGCCTATACAAATACTATGTACGCATCGTAACATAATGTATCTGTTTCCATGAAGATTGGGCTAGTCATAACCAATAATAAGACATAAATGTGTGGCCCGCTGACCTAGCTCAAGTTACTTATTTGGCCCATACAAAAAGGTTGCCGGACTCTGCTTCAAACGATGCAGTCCTTCTCGCCCGCTTCGAACCAAGTTCCGCCAAAAACGTCTGATTGAGAAGCGAGGGGGTTGGTAAGCCAACTGCTAACCACAGCTCCACAGAGACTTCTTACAGCAGCATTTGGGTTGTCCATCAACCCGATCAGTGGCCATAAATGGTAATGCTCTTCTTGTGAATTGTGAAGTAGTCATTGCTGAATTCAACATTGATCTCTGGGTGGACATTGTACAAATGAATCAATTAATTTATGTATCTAATGAAGACTGGCACACATCTCGCGTAGTTGGTGTGGTCCAAACTGAAGAACCCGGAGCAAGCTTTGCCAAGCAGCCTACAGCAATGACATGTGGAATGTCAAGACTAATAGCTTCAGAAGAAAAGCCGTGTGTCTGAACTGAAACTGGGAAATTGTCGACGCCATGGCTCAGCATCGGTTTTCCCTGAACGTGATCTTGCCCATTCCCTGGCCGTACTGATGATTTTTGTTTGTGACGGTAATGTCGATATATATTTGTTTTACCTAAATTTATTCCTGGATTTACATATTGTTTCAACGAGTGTCTGACAATACAGTACAATACAACTTTATTGATCCCAACATTGAGAAATCGCACGTCTACCGTCAACTCTAGTGCATAAAAACAAAATCAACCCTCACGCACTCATACGTAAAAATAGTAACATAAACAAGTATTTTGACAATGCTGGCGCCATCTCGTCCCACCTAGGTAATCAAGGCTCAATTGTAAATAGTGCATGGTGCATTGAACTGTACGCCCCAATTCTCAGAATTGTGAATACAGAGGGTCTACAGTTTTGTATGGATTCATTGACGTGTTTTCTGAATTACCTAATAGTATGTGCGTGTAATTATAATTTGTTACGTTAAACTAGAACATGATGGGGGGTCTGGTTAATTAACGAAGAACCACAATAATGTGTGTGTGTACGTGTGTGTACGTGTGTGCGTGCGTGCGTGCGTGCGTGCGTGCGTGCGTGCGTGTCAGGTGTGTCAGTGTGGATGTCTGCGTGTGTGTGTGTGTGTGTGTGTGTGTGTGTGTGTGTGTGTGT